>LR749634.1:2032063-2058040 GCA_902729485.2 Mus minutoides | reverse complement strand
CTGACCCGGAAGCGGTTGTGCGTAACCCCGTACGGCACCGCTCCCTTTTCCGGTCGGCGTGCTTCTGGAGCGGAGCGTCTTCCGCAGCCCGGCCTTCACCATGAGCGTCCCGGCCTTCATCGATATCAGCGAGGAAGACCAGGTGCACGTTGCGGGGCCCGCGGGGCGGCGGGTGCGGGGGGTCCCCGGGACGGAGCCCGTGAGGCGGGAGCGCGTTCTCCTAACTTGGGTCTCGGCGCGTGCGCGGCCGAGGGTCCGGACACGGGCCCGGCGGGAGTCAGGGCTCACCCGGAGTCGCCGATGACGACCCAGAACTCTCGGCGGACAGGGAACAGGGTCTGCTCAGTTCGCGTGTGGCCCGCAGGAGCCACTTTGAGCGTCTGGATGTGGGCCTTCCGCGGCCACAGGCGACGGTGGCGCGCATTTTACTTGTTGGCTCGCGTTTTCTGTTCCCAGGCGGCTGGGAGGCAGGAGCATCTGGCGGGCCATCCTGGACACTTTGAAGTTTACTAATTGGGGTTTACACCTCGGTGTACAGGTGGACAGATGGCTTCTCCTTTTTCTTGTAACAGGAATTTAATTGTTGGGATGATAGTCTTTTAATTTTCTATAACCCAAACGATTCTTTGAAGACGCTCTTCGTGTGCATGCGTACGCTTTTATAATACCTGATAGAAACTTGGGGTTCCATATGTTACACAGGAGAGGAGAGGAAGAGAGTGTTTGACAGCAGTGGAAGTTAGAGTTCCCAGGCATTGGCTAGTATTTACCGCAAAGGTACTCCAGGCCAGGGGCTGAATAGAGCCTTGACATTTGGCCATACTGTAGAGTGTCTTGTGGTCAGCAAGAATGATATAAAAACATTAAACTTAACTAATTAAACTTAAAGATTTGTAAAGCAGGAAGTGAATAAATGCTTTCATTACGTCTTGGTTAGATTATATGTGTCATAAAGAAAAATGATTTCTGGTGTTATTTTGCTTTTTCTAATATGACACTTGAGTTTTCAAAATATCTTTTTTATAATACCATGCCACCTTCTGTATGAAATTACTATGCTATTGTTTGGAAAAATAATTCCATCAGACCTAAGGGTTTGTTAGGTTTCTGAGGTCGCCAAACACATCTGTGGGATTTAAAATGTTGGTTATTTTCCCCAAGGTTCTTTTTGGCTTTGTCCAGACAATTTGACATCCATGCTTTTTCTGTCTCTTCCCCCCACCCCACTTCTTGTATAATTTTGGGGATGTGTTTCACTATGACCTGTTAACACCTTGGCTGGCCAGGAACCTGTAGATCTCCCTGCCTCTGCCTCAAGTGCTGTGGTCACAGTTGTGTGTCACCTCACCCTGCCCACCACCTCACTGCCCGCCATCTCACTGCCCACCACCTCACCCTGTCACCACCTCACCCTGCCCATCACCTCACCCTGCCTATACCTCACCACCCACCTCCTCACCCTGCCCACCACCTCACCCTGCCCACCACCTCACCCTGCCCATCACCTCACCCTGCCACCACCTCACCCTGCCCATAACCTCACCCTGCCCATCACCACACCCTGCCCACCTCCTCACCCTGCCCATCACCTCACCCTGCCCACCTCCTCACCCTGCCACCATCTCACCCTGCCACCACCTCACCTGTGCATTTTCTAATGGAACACTATATCTCTGCTGCTTTAGGTTTTATTCTATTAGCTCTAAAAGTAATCTACATTTATGTTTCAGTGTATGAATGTTAAACCATCAAAGGAAAAAAGATCATATTATAAAAGATCATAATTAGAGAGTAAAGTAGGAAACATCCAAATGGCTTAATTTAGTAGTTATTTTGATAGTACCAAAAGTGCTTTCTGACTCTGAGAGTGATGTTACATTTTAAGATATTTGTTATACAGTGCGTCCAATTTGATACACAAACATTTTAATGCAGGCTGGATTGACAGGCATTATCTTTTTATATTGGTGTCTCTCGAAATGCTTGTCTCAAATGGTTCTCAAGTTATCAGCAAATGATTAGCCTATTGTCCAGATGATTGTGATTTTTGTAGTGCTATTTATATATACATTTAACAGCTATAACATTTTCATTTATTGGAAGTCAGATTGGCTTCTTTATAGTCCCCATCCTCCCAGTGGAGAGCACTTGGATGAAATCAGTAAAGCACTTGCTACAGACTGGAAGCCCAGGGGATGCAGGTGGCAGGAAACTGAAGAGGATCTTTGTGAACTGTGTGCCTGTGTGCACTTTGTAGAGGGAGGGAGGGAATCAACACAATTGAGGGCAATCAGTTAGCACTTGCATGTTACTTTGGAAGTAGGGCAGATGGGCTTGATATTTGTGTTTTGTCATAAGTCGATTTTATAAGTGGATCTAGAGATTTAGCAACCCTGTTTGATTCATAGGCCGCTGAACTTCGAGCTTATCTGAAATCAAAAGGAGCTGAGATCTCAGAAGAGAACTCGGAAGGTGGACTTCATGTAGATTTAGCTCAGATTATTGAAGCCTGTGATGTGTGTCTGAAGGAAGATGATAAAGGTTTGTTTTAATTCTTTCTACAAAGTATTTCTTACAAGTTCTCTACCTTAAAATTTTTCTTGTCAGTTATATGCTTTGGTTTGAGACTTAAGATTTTTAGGCAATGTGGAAGGGAAAGAATACAATCAAAAGTACATTTTAAAGATATTTTTCAATTAAATATTTTGTTAGTTTTAAATGTAATCTTTTCATATAATTTCAGGTTTTTTTCTGTTAGACCTATAAAGTAAGCTATTCTGGGGGAACCTTTGGGAAAAAAGGAAAAAGTGTGTGTGTTTCTACATATACTTGATGTTGATGGTTTTAAATGAACTGAAGAAGTTTGGATGGACATCAAAGAGGGTGTTATTATTTCAAGTAATATTTAATCGTTAGGCCGCTCCCCACTGAGAATCGGCTTCTCAGTACTCGGTATAGTTTCTGTACTGTGAACTCCGAATATTTGTTAAAGTTTAAAGATTAAATTTTGAGAGTGATTAATATCTGTAATACTTGAAAATGAGTTAAGCAGGTAGGAATATAACAGCCCTTCACGTCTAAATAATTCTCTACATGAGGTACAAAGTTCTCTTCAGTTGAGACCTTCTGACCTAAAATCCAGCTAGTAATTTCAAGATGATTGGATATTATGCCAATGAAAATCATAAAAGAAAATGTGGATGTGTAAATGCTGGCGCTACAGTGGTGCTGGTAAAGTGAGAATTCATGGATGTTGTATTCTTAAAGGTCTCCCTGACATCAAGGTGTTCTCTAACTTTCACAATAGGCAAGCTATGTATTTTAAGCATCTTTGTATTGAAATACTAGAAATACGTGCCAAATTAGACGCACTGAAGTTTGTGTCTGCTGACTGTGCTCTTGATGCCTATGTAGATGTTGAAAGTGTGATGAACAGTGTGGTGTCCCTCCTGTTGATCCTGGAACCAGACAAGCAAGAAGCATTGATTGAAAGTCTGTGTGAAAAGTTGGTCAAGTTTCGGGAAGGCGAACGCCCATCTCTGAGACTACAGTTGTAAGTTTAAGACTGCAAGACATAGGAGAGATGGCTCTGCAGAGTACCTGAGTTTGGTTCCCAACACTCGTGTCAGATGGCTCAGCTTCCCCTAACTCCAGCTCTTGGGGATCCAGTACTTCTGGTCTCTGCTGGCACCTGTGCACCTACACACACACACACACACACACACACACACAATTTTAAATAATAAAAAGTACTTTTTTTTTTTTTTAAAGAAACAGCATTCAAAGGGATGTTTGTATGGTATAAATTGTGATTGTTAGAAGCAGGAATTCTGCAATTGGACTGTCAGCAGCTTTCTGTCTTGGGCAGTCACTCAACCTTTCTGTGCCCCAGTTCCCTCTTTTGTAAGATGAAATTATTAGTGCTGCCTTGTATTTGTGGTGAGAGCAAATAACCTCAATTAGTACTTTGGTTGTTTGTTAACCAGGCTCAGCAACCTTTTCCATGGGATGGACAAGAACACTCCTGTGAGGTACACAGTGTACTGCAGCCTCATTAAAGTGGCGGCATCGTGTGGGGCCATCCAGTACATCCCAACAGAACTGGATCAAGTGAGTGGTGTGCTTGTAGGAAATGAAGCTTACTTAGGTGGAAACTAAGGTAGCAGCAGCTCTGTGTGCCCTGAACTTTATCTTTGTTTCTCCTTTGGAAAGTGTTTTGAGACAGGAGCTTAAGTGGCCCCAGGTGGACTCAGACTTGATGTGTAGTTGTGGATGAACTTGAACCCATCTTCCTGCTCCTTCTCCTTAGTGCTGACTAAACTGAATATGTGCTGTTCCTCTCTCTTAATAAATTCTCTCCTTTCCTAAATCATGTTGTAGGTGAGAAAGTGGATCTCTGACTGGAAGCTCACCACTGAAAAGAAACACACCCTCTTACGACTACTCTACGAGGCGCTCGTGGATTGTAAGAAAAGGTATTCCAAGTGCTGCACTGACTCCCAGCTGTAGTAGATGAGCATGTTTCTTGAAGATAAGTTGAGCTAGTTGTTTTTACTTTGTTCTCCACAGTGTCAGAAATCGTTAGCTCCTAAGTAATTGCAAAGACTTAACTGGGTGGCATAACTAGAGAACTGGAGATGTGATGTAGTTAGTAGAGAGCTGGGAGGAGTGGGGCCCTGAGTACCACCACACCTGGAACCACTTAAAACCAGTTGTGGTGGGGTGTGCTTCTGATCCTGCTGCTGGGGAGGCAGTGGAATTAGGAGCTCAGAGTCATCCTCTGAGGTGTATACAAAGTGAATTTAAGACCAGCCTGGGGTGCAGAAGTCCCTGTCTTTAAAAATATATATATTAAAATTTTTTTCTCCTCATCTTTAAACTTTCCAGAAAGCAAAACTTGAACGTGTTCTAAAACAGTTGTAAACCCCAAAGCTATTTATGATGTTAGATGAGTTTATTTAATGTTTTGATAGTTCCAGGGTGATGCTATCGTTTTTGTTAAGAAGTGGTGTGAAGAGAAGTTGCTCTGAGCTAAGAACTGTAGAATTGAATGAGTTCTTTCTTCTTGGGTTCCGGCAAGGTCTTGGTATAAAGGCTTCTTTCTGTTCAGCTCATCAAACCCACTGGCCAAAATACCTTCTATTTAGTGTCCTAGCTTTAGGTGCCGGCAGTCAGTCAGCCATGTTGTCTGGCTGTTTAAATGAAGGCTAGCCCTAGCTGCTTTACCTAGCTTTTTCTTATGTGTTTAATACTTCTAAAAACAACAACAACCCACCATTCTTCAGTTAGTTTCCTTACACCATAGCTTTTAGTGCTAGTATTAGCAAGATGGATTCAGTTGTTATGTGGTACATTGCAAATATTTTCATACTGTTTATGAAAAATAACAAAAAGGATGTGATTTTGATGTGAAGGTTGATGTGTTTTATAATAAGCAAACAGTGCTTACCTTTGTATTCTGTGTTCTGAAGCAGTGGGTAGTTTACTCTATAGTGGCCTGGTTGTGACAGCAATTTAACCAGTTGTCAGTAAAAGGTTGAGAGGAAGTAGTTTTACTTTGAAGACTAATTAAGATGGAGTACGTGTAGACTATAAGAGACATGTGTATTTTAGTATACAGGCTGTAGAATCAGGTCTCTGGACTAAAGACCTTGAGTTTATTTGTATGGCTCTGAGCAGAATAGACTGCTTAGTGTAGCTGTAGTAATTCAAATGAAAACAGTACCCTTCTAGTCCTTACCTCAGGTTGTTAAGGACATCACATGGCGTTTTAAAGGCTTCATTACTAAGCAAACACTTGTCAGTGTTGAATAGGACTATCTTCCTGCTGCCCTTTTCAGTTTTAAGCTTGCCTTTAGGAACTGTGTTGGTTTTTCGAATGCAGTGGTTTGATGGGTGTTATGATTGCCTGTGAATTAAGGTGCTTGCTGGGTGGAGTTGGTACCTCCTCTCTGGAGGGTTTCTCTTTAGTATTGCTTGTTTGGCTCTCGGTCTGTTACGATGGAAAGAAAATAATGGCGTTCCAAAGCTGTTCTCAGAGAAGCAAGATAGGTCAGTACCATCTACCAGGACTACTCATATGTCCTGGTGTTTGCATATTACAGTATGCTTAATCACAGCTCTGGACTTTTCTCTTTCTAAAAAGTTTTATTATTGGTGTGGAGGCAGGGAGTGTGCAGGAGGGGCACAGGAGTGAGTGAATATCAGAGGACCATTCTCTCCCTCCACCTTTCCATTGGCTTCTGAAGGCCTTCCATAGATGTTCCCCTTTGCAGGGCAAGTACCTTTGCCTTTGAGCCATCTCACGGGCCTCTCTGGTATTCTTCTCTCAGTCACTGCTCTCGGTCTTCCTACCTATTCTGTTGTATTTGTTCTCTGTGGTTTGCTTGCTTGTTGGAGTTGTGGAGGAGTGGGGGAACTAGTGTACCTTAGGTGGGCTGGTTCTGTGTTGGTGGTTTATATTCCCTGCAGCACACTTGGCATCTGGGCAGTACCTGTGCCCTGACCAGCTAACATGGGCCAGTCAGCCGGTCACTGCAGCTCCAATGTCTCTGAGGGTGCTGCTACCTTGAGCAATCTTCTTATTCTTAAATGTTATTTATACATTAATGATTTTGAGTTTTTACCTCTTCTGCTGCTTCTCTGAACTTCAGGTGTCCATTCCTAGTTAACTTCTCCCAGAGAGTGCCTTTAATAAGGCATCTTAGACTTGATAGTTCCAAAAGTAGATTTTCCTCCAGAACTCAAGAAATTACCATCTCCATTTTTCCAATTGCTTAAGAACAAAATTTGGAATTCATCTTTGACTTCTCTGTCTTATATCCATCAACAAACCCTCTATGTTAAAGTTGACCATGTCACTTCCATTGCTACCAAATGGCTAAGCCACTGTCCTTTCTTACTTTATTTAAATTGCCCACTAACCAGTCCTTGTTTTGATCTTTGTCAAACTGTTCTTAACACAGCTGACAGAAAGTTCTATTTAAGATGGATGATCAGACTTTCTCCTAGAGAGAACCCTCCCGGGCTTCATTCAGAGGAACAGGACAAAGCCAACTCTAGTCCCATGGAACTGTGTTTTCCCAGAATACTGCCTAGGTATCCATGTGGCTCCCCTTCTTCATGTCATGCAGTGGTTCCAGGTGTTGGAGGGCCTTCTTGGCCTCCTTTGTAGCTAGCAGCCCTCCTCATCTCTGTTACTATATATTTCCTTTTTGCCAACAGGAATACAATATATTTAATGTTTAGTTTTGTCCCCACTAGAAGACATCCTTCATGAAGGGAGGGACTTGTTACTAGAACAGTAGCCAGTAGGCAGTTGTTATATATGAATCAGATGAGCTGCTGTTGCTAACTAACATCATCATGGCCAAGCAGTGGCGCAAGGGGCAGAGATATGAGTCGCTGTCCAGTGCTAGCTCGAATTATAAGCATACAAGAACTCTTTCTTCCTAGTTTTCTGAACTGAGAATGCAGTGTTTTAGATCTGATCCTTTATTCTACAGAACAGATGCAATGCAGTGTAGGCCCCACTGTGTGTTCTTGGTCTTTCATCAGCATGTGTCTGTGTTCCCCTCAAGCTCTTCTCTTTAGTAACTAGTCTCCTTTTACCTCAGGTTCTCCCTCCCTCCCTCCCTCCCTCCCTCCCTCCCTCCCTCCCTCCCTCCTTCCTTCCTTCCTTCCTTCCTTCCTTCCTTCCTTCCTTCCTTTCTTCCTTTCTTCCTATTTTTTGTTTTATGTATGTACCTGAGGGTATGTATGCATTCAGGTGGCCTAGAACAAGAGTTAGAGTCAGTTGTGGGCTTCCTGATGTGGGTGCTGGAACCAAGCCCATGTCCCTTGCAAGAGTAGCTTATGCTCTTAATTTCTGAGCCATCTCTCCAGGCCCTTCTTCACACGTTTGTAATAAAAATCCATGTCTGTAACCCAAGCTGTTTTACTAAAAACTTGAAATCTATATGTGTGAATGTTTTTTGTGTGAACTTCTGTGTATAGCCCATGGCACCATGTACTCAGTGTAACCAAAATGAAGTGACATTTCTTTTCTTAGTCTCTGTTCCTTATCAGTAAATGCCAAGATGATGATTTCATCCTCGCTTGCCTCTCTCCATCTTCTGTGATGGCCATACCTAGTTATTTCTGCTTCTCCAGTGCTGTGTCTGCAAACATTGCCATTGTTTTTCTGCATTGTTGCAGAACTCTTCAAAGTAGTCTTCTGTATTCTCTGATGAGCATGATTTTTCTTTGAAATTTCAGTATGTTATATAGTTTTTCCATTTGTTATGATCCAGTGTGGAATCCTTAATGTGGCACATAGTTCCAGCATACAGTCTCCACTACTGTGTTAGTGGATAATGAAAGCTGTCCCACCAGTTTTATAGTGACTACAAAAGGTATGCTTAAATATTCTCTCAGTGTATCTCTTGCACACACATTGCACCTGTGCCATGTTCTTATTTTCCACACCTTAGACAGGGAACTTTTATCAGGATCACCATACATTTCTCAATCTACACAGGAGGTGGTACCTGCCTCTATATGACTCATAAGGAAATGGTTGCTACTTTTTAAAAAATGTATTAATGTATTGATTTGTGTGTGATGTATGTGTGCGTGCGTGTGTACACGTGTGCGTGTACATGCCTGTGTACATGTGCCATGGTGCACAGGTGGACGCCAAAGGACAACTTGTGGGAGTTAGTTCTTTGCTGCCACCATGTGAATCCCAAGGATCAGTCTCAGGATGTCAGGCTTGGCAGTAAGTGCCTTAAACCTGAACCACCTCATATACCTATGCTTTAACATTTCTAAATGGTCGAGGGAGGAAAGGCCATATGAAAAGTAATATTACATGACATGAACATTATATGGAATCCAAGTTTCAGTGTATGAGAACTTGTTCGTGTACATCTATTCACGTTCACGTGCACGTTCTCAAGCTGGTTTGACCAAGAACTGAATGGATAGAACAGAGACCCATTAGCTTGCAAAACATTTAAAAACATTTACTCTCTTAGCCTTTGCAAGAAGCTGCCTATTCCATTCAGAATGGTCTACTTTTTAAGAGTTTTTTTTTTGTGGTGGTTGTTTTTATGTGTGGGGGGGTATTTTGCCTGCATGTATGTCTGTGTACCATGTGCTTGCCTAAATTTTAAAGAGTGATGCTAGTTAGCTAAGCCCTTATGACATATGCCATGCTATACAGTTTAAATGGAGCACTTGATTTTTAATAAAAAGACTTATAGTTGTACTAGATTAAAATATACTTGGTTTCTAAGACTAGAAGGCATAGTGTACCTGGAGTGGAGAATAAACTTTAGTGGTACATGGGTTTCTTAATGCTTCCCTTTGGATTTTTATAATTATAGACTGTGTTTGTGTGTGTGTGTGTATGTGTGTGTGTATGTACATATACATATATACATTCACTCATACATACTTACATACATACATGCATGTTACCATGGTTATCGGGCTTGGCAGCAAATGCCTTAAACCTGAACCACCTTACATGGCTATGTTTAACATTTTGCATACGTATATAATTTACATACATCATTGAACTTAAGGCAAACACAATTCCTACTGTGTTTCTTAGGTTGAATGCAGTTAGGAAGGGAAGAAACCTCTAGAAAAAGAAAAGGAGAAACTCCAATGTTTCTCAGCTTAGCATCAGTTTCTGAACTAGCTGGAAGTCCATCCATTAAAGGGAGTAAGAAAGGGCAAAGTGAATGCTGGGCTTGGGTGCTTAGTTTTTGGAGGTACTGGGGCTAGAATCCAGAGCCTTTCACCCACTTGGCAAGCACTTTACCATTGAGCTACATCCCCAGCCAGGACAAGCATGTGAGCCTCCAAAGTAAATGAATGTACTCAGGTGTTCTACCTTTTATGATAGTAAAGACTGACCATCCACATACTTGTAAGGATATTTTATATCAGAAAGTTATTTGAAACGATGATGTAAATGCTTGATGTTGACTCAGCAGCCACACTGTTCTAACAACCTAACTTAAGCCTTTATGCCTTTGCCGGCAAGTCATCTTGCCCTGTCTTCCACCTTAGCCTGTTTTTACAGCAAAGACCAGAGGGTCAAGGGGGATTTCCTATTTTAGGGTCTCAGCTTACGTAACACCTTCAGAGACTCTACTTACTCTATAAAGCCACCCTCACTTTCTGCCCTTTCTTTTTTCCCTGGCCTTTATTTTCTTCATAGTACTTAATTGTTTATTAGTTTTCCTTAGTTGTTTGACAGGTTCTGTGAGTTATTTTCTTTTTTAAATAAACAGCCATCTTGGTTACTGTTTCATGTATGTATCAGTAAGTATTTTTAGGAGAGAGAGTGACTACCACAATTCAGACCATTGAAATGATCCTCTTTTTAGTGATGCTGCATCAAAGGTCATGGTGGAATTGCTTGGGAGTTACACAGAAGACAATGCTTCCCAGGCTCGAGTTGATGCCCACAGGTAGGTAATATCGAACAGTGCTCCAGTGAGCACTTAACCATCAACTTAGAGATGAGCTACAGACTTCAGTTCAGCAACTGATGTAATCTCTGTAGCAGGCTAGAGCTAGTCAGTAGCATGTTCAGGATTGATGCTGCATGTGAACCAGCACTTGGTATTTACCGTACAGGCTTGTGTTGTTGGAGGCTAGTGAGTACACCTGAAGACTTAAAACTCACTCTCTGGTCAGTTTTTACTCAATAAGGTATGTAGATGGGAGAAAGTTTGGTTACTTGGCAAAATTTAGCCGTTTGCTAATGAGAAAATACGGACTTTGTACTGTGTCATAAACAAAAAATGAGGCTAGAATTGGGTTTTTATGAAATTTCTGTAAAGGGTTATTATTGAATGTGTACTTAGACATGGCAGGGATCCCTGCTTTGGAGTTAGACTGCCAGTGTTTACGCTTTTACCACAGAACTTAATTGGCATTTGCTAGCTGAGTTTCTTGTTTTTCTCAAGTGTCTTTCATGATCTCTAAAATGGTCATGAAAACAGTGAACTATTTATTGCTGTTGCATTCCAGCTCTCAGAGCACACCCTCAGTGAAATAGTACTGACCTGTTTTAACCCAAATTTGTATCCTGTCCATCCTATATTGAACTTAGATTTTTAAATTAAATATATTTTATGATCTATGAAATAATCAACAAGCTAGGATTTCAAGGCCTTGCTTTTTGTTTTCTTAACAAGGTGTATTGTGCGGGCACTGAAGGATCCAAATGCCTTTCTTTTTGACCATCTTCTTACTCTAAAGCCAGTCAAATTTTTGGAAGGCGAGCTTATCCATGATGTAAGTAGTTTGTCTTTTGGTGTGAATTGTATTCTCTCCAGAGTTTTTTTTTTTTTTTTTTTTAGTATAGAATAGAGTTTATTCAGGGCATGGGGAGGGGAGTTAAGAGAGTGGTAGAGGCAGAGAGAGGGCGGGGGAGAGGGGAGGGGAGAGAGAGAGAGAGAGAGAGAGAGAGAGAGAGAAAAGAAAGAGAAAGAAGAGGCCAGCCATGGGCATGTGGAGAGAGGGGGAGGGAAGGGAATGGGAAAGGGAGAGCAAGAGCAAGAGCAAAAGAGAAGCAAGAGATGGAGAGCCTCTCCAGAGTCTTAAATACTGAAGCAGCAGCCTTGCCTTGTTTTGTATTCATGCAGGTTACTGGAGAGATCCTACCCTCTCTTGGGAACAGGCTGGTTAGAACCAGCTTTCTCCATCCACTGAATACTGTTCCTTTATCTTCTGTCTTGGCCTGGCCATTTTCAACTTCATTAATTACATTTCTTTTTATAATATTACCATCCCAACATAAAATAAAAAGCCACAGTCTTGGTCACTACCAAGTGTTGGTCAAATAACCAGCATTTTGGAGGCTGGGGCAAGGGGATCGTAAGTTCAAAACCAGTGTAAGCTATATATAGCAAGACGTTCTCCAGCAACAAATGAACTCCATGTTCATAGTTTTGAAGCACAAGTAATTTTATATTGTCTTCCACTTGGGCTAAGTATCTTAGAGCTTAGTGTACAATAAATAAACTAGATGGTGTTTGGGCAGTATGCTGATAAAGGCATCTACATTAAATGTGGAGAATTATTGTTAGAAGTTATAAAATATCCTTAGTGTTCATATAGCTTTTGTCTTGTTATTATTTTGTCTCTTAATCTCTGTAGTTATTAACCATTTTTGTGAGTGCTAAATTGGCATCGTATGTCAAGTTCTATCAGAATAACAAAGACTTCATAGATTCACTTGGTAAGTATTGGGTATTGATTGGGTTGGTTTTGTATTTGTTTTTGTGGGTTTTTTTGTTTGTTTGTTTGTTTGAGGGAGAGACGGGAATGTGCATGGAGCCATTACAACTAGCAGAGAAGTACTTATTGTAAAAGCTTTAAGATTTCATGATGAAAGGTTAATGGTTATGATTGAGATACACACTTTACATTATTGCTTAGACACATGCTGATGTGTATAAACCATAGTTGCAGATTCATATCAGGTTTCTCTCCCCTTTAATAAATAATATTCCATATATGGTTGACTCCACTGCCAAAAATGAATGTATAGTGGAATTTACACAGCAGTAAAAGTTCTCTGAACTACAGTTTGAAGACAGTATAAGAAGTCTTGATTTTTGACTTTGATGTTCTTTTGGTTTCTTTGGTTTTGTATTTTTATTAACAAGTTATTGGTGTGGGTGTGTGTGCACTCACAGATGTATGGATATCATAAGACAACCAGGAGGAGTCTGATCTCTCCTACTGTGTGAGTTCCAGGTATCATGCTCTGGCTTGGGGACAAGTTTCTTTCCAGGCTGAGCTATCTTGCTAGCCTTTGAACAGGTTTTAAATGTTCTTAAACTACTAGTTTTTAAAGTTTTGTTTGAATGCTTAAGTCAGCTGAAATAAAGGGACTTTTTCTGGTAGGTAGCAATTAAAATACAGTAGAAGTTGATTTTTGTTTCATATTAAAAATGGATGATTAACCTTATTGGCTGTGTGAGGTGTGGATACTGAAGAGGATTATTGGAATTTTCTTGACTAAGCTCATGTTGTAGTTTGGTTAACTTTATTCCTGTTACCTGTACATTCTGTACAGCCAGTGGTTTGGGGGAAGGTTGAGTTATTTGAACATACGGTGTTTGAAATATACCAAAACTAGATGCATGAATGTCTGTGTAGAATACTTCGCCAGGTGCACTAGACCCAGAAAAAACACATTCTGTCCCAGTTAATTTGCTTTGTGGCATGAAGCTGTGTGATGGAATGTTAATGTCAGCAACCTCTTTATTTACGCACCAAGGCAAAAGGAGTAGTAATTAACACTTTGACACTCCCCCATTGATGTGTAATTGACTGTTTCAAAGGAGCACTGGTTCATAAGCTATTGCATGCATTAAAACTGCGTTTTCTATATTGCAGCATTTTAAGACAAGGGTCAGTGACAATGCAGAAATTGCTCAATGATGCACATTTTTTTATTACTGCATTAAGGTTTTGACATATTAGTAATGAATAAATGTTTCCATAAAATTAGATTTTTTATAACTTTAAAATTGAAATACGATGGAGAGCCCTGAGCCTTCCTCTGGGAAGGCAGCCCAGTTCATGAACCAAAGCGCCGCTGCCTTTAGATTTGTAACTCAGGCTTCCCCTGCATAATAGTTTGCTTTTTCAGAGCAGGCATCCTAAAGACTGTACATTTGGTTCCTTATTTAAAATAAATGGCTATAAATGTGGTTTTTAGGCTGAAATAAATGATTTTATGCAGTTCATTCCCAGGAATAATTTTCATTCCTTTGATATATTTTCATTTATAGTAGGGTCCTGCACAAGAGTATCATTAAACTATTTTAAAGAACATTTTTAGGGACTAGAGATGTCTCAGTAAGTAAAGGTACTTGTGCAAGTATGAAAACTAGCGTCAGATCGCAGCAGCCATGGGAAAGCTGGGTGAGTCTTTGTCTGTTACCCAGAGCTGGTCATACAGAACAGGCAGATCTCAAAGTCTGCAGACCAGGCCGACTAACTAAATGCTCAGATCCAGGTTCAGTGAGAGCCTTTCTCAAGCAAGTGGAGAAGGGAGAGCAGAGCCTACAGCTTTACCCACCGTCTCCATGAGCACATGCACCTGTATCTGTGCATGCAGTTTGTAATGAGACCCTCAGAATTTGAAAAGTCTATATTGTTTTTTCATAATCAGAGGACTTTATGCACATATAACTGAGAATGCTAAGGGATTTTTGAGAATTTTTTCATATTACTTGATAGGAACAAATTCCTAGCTGCTAGTTTACTGTGCCAACTAGAAAAGAAATTCCTTAATTTGCCTTTTGTTTTTGAACGTCTTCAACTAGAAATCTGCTTTTTTATAGATGCTTTAAGAGAAATGCTATTAAATGTTATAAGTATTACATTCCACAGGTGGCATCAGTTTGTCAAAACATTTTTTTTTAATTAACACTTGACAACTTGGGCCAATTGTATCATTATCTTGTGTCAACCAAATTGCCCTAACATGTCTACATGTAATCTGGTGTTACTCGGTTGCTACCTTCTTGCTTCAGAAAGTTAATCACCATCTGATTTGCATTTGCTAATTAGGGTTAATGTGCACTAATTGTTTTTTTTTTATGCTTGTAGATTAACATTAAACTCAGCAATACTTGTGTACCTCATTCATTTGAGTTATGATCATGTTTTTGTTGAATCAGTGCCAAATCAGAAGCCTGTATCGCAATTACAGCTAATTAACAGATGATCATGTCCTGTATTAACAGGCTTCCCTAGTCTTCCACTAATACATGAATGCTATGTCATTTTATTCATGTGTGTTTAAATAATTTATAATACACTTGGGATAGTTTTGCTTTTTAAAACTTGTTTTGATAATACAGTACTGTCAAAACAAGTACATAATATTCTGCTGTAATTCTCTGTTTACAGCCACTTAAAGATCCAAATAGCAAATACCTTTAATCCCAGCACTTGGGAGGCAGAGGCAGGCAGATCTCTGTGAGTTTGAGGCCAGCCTGCTCTGCATGGTTCATTCCAGGACAGCCAGGACAATGTAGAGAGACCCTGTCTCAAAAAAACAAAAACAAAACCAAAAAATCCAAAGGTCTTCATAATTTGTAGATTATTTTGAGTTTTTACCCTGTAGTATAGATGGGCCTAAATTCTTTGGCTATAATTCCACTTTGTAAACTAAGTCAATTACTTGATTTTGGGGTTTGATTTTAGTTAGTTAGTTAGTTAGTTAGTTAGCTAGTTTTAAGAACAACAAGATAGCTTATTATATTGACTTCAGGGTCTAAAGGGTTTTGTGATCTTAATAGCTTATAATAGTGTATATCATTAGAAATTATAATATAAATATTAAATGATTTATATAATTCTTTGGCCTTATCAAACATGCCTATCTGTTAAAAACATATTTGTAGTCCATGTGTAACTTTAGACCTAAATACCTGTATTCTGTTATTGATTACTATAAAATATGATAGTTTAGAAAAAGTCCTCAGTACTTTTGTCAGGTTTGTTCTATGTAAGTGCTCACACATAGTGACAACTACTACATGTAATTGTGGAAACCTTGCATTGACACTCAGCAGAGTTCACTGTTCTGTAATTTAGGCTTGTTACATGAACAGAATATGGCGAAAATGAGACTCCTCACCTTTATGGGAATGGCAGTGGAAAACAAAGAGATTTCTTTTGACACAATGCAGCAAGAGCTACAGATTGGAGCTGATGATGTTGAAGCATTTGTTATTGATGGTAAGACAGTTATGCTAATAAAGCTGGGTTGTTTGGTAGTAGATGTGTGTGTGGCAGATAATCAAATTTATTTGAAGTAGAATGAAATGGCTTTGGGTTGTTTGTTTGTCCTAATTTCTAAAATCTCACACTATGTATGATGGTTAGAAGCAGGGATGTTTCCTTGGGTATGCTGATGCATGCTTGTAATCCTAACATTTTGGAGGCTGAGGTAGAAGGACTACCACAAGTCAACCAGGAGTACATAGCAAGACTGTCTCAAAACAAAAAGAACATAGATTTTAACCCACAGCTTCCAGTAGGACAGGAATATGGACATTATTGTGATCCTAAGGATTAAACACATAACTGCAAGTAGAGTGATGTAACTGTTAACAAGTCTTTCATTGTGAAAGATTGTACAGTATAGAACTTGATTTCTGTACTTGGCTTGGTTTCTAATAATCTAAGTTTCCAGTAGTTATCTAAAGAAGTAATACATTATTTGGTAATTAATCCTCCCCAAAAGTCACTGTAGAACAGAATAGAATTCTTTGTTTTGACGGGGTCAAAACTGTGCCCAGGCTAGCCTTGAATTCAAGACAACTTTCCTGTTCTCAACCTCCTAAATGTTGAGATTATAGGCATGAGTCACCACACCTGCATTTTCAACTAGAATCCCCATTAAAAACATTATAACACTCAATAGTTTGTTCTAGCAGTCATCAGACACTAAATTACATAACCTTCTTGGTTGTGTTTTCTTTATTAGATTCAAAGAGCTGGTTTTGTTTGTTTGTTTGTTTGTTTAATAATGTTTCCAGCATTGTAAGAGTTTTATACTGGTCTATTTGGTCATACCTTAGCTGTTTTTTTCTTAGAACTTGAGTATATAACTAACGTGTAAAAAACATCTCTTTCAGCTGTAAGAACTAAAATGGTCTACTGCAAAATCGATCAGACACAAAGAAAAGTAGTTGTCAGGTAAGGCCTATAATATTTTGTCTCTGTAGGACAATTTAGTCTGTTCTGATTATTTAACTTAAATGTTTAGAGGACCAAGGTAGTGTTCTTACCAGTTGACTATAGTTAAAACTTGGCTGTTTATCATAATTTTATTAAGGTTCAGACTGAATGTGATGAGCTTATTTAATGAAAGAGTCCTATTTTCCAGCACATTTCATTTAATGGCTAAGTACTGGCTAGAATACTAATGACTTGGTGTCTGCTTTATAAATGTTGAGACGAGATCTATGTGGTAAAAGAGTTCCTAAGAATAAGCAGCACCTGCTTAAATCCTCCTTCACCTTTAAATTGTATTTAATTTTAATTGGAAGAAGATTCAACTGTGTAGTATTTTGAAAGAATACTCAGCACTTAAAAGGTTGATTAATATTTTGTTCTTAATTTTTAGTCACAGCACACATCGGACATTTGGAAAACAGCAGTGGCAACAACTGTACGACACTCTTAATGCCTGGAAACAGAATTTGAACAAAGTGAAAAATAGCCTTTTGAGTCTTTCAGATACCTGAATTTTTATGAAAATGATTTTGTTCTTTGAGAAAAAAAGTTCTAAGTAAAACATTATCAACTGAAATTTGACTAATCTGGCTAATTATTTTCTCAGTTTTAAGGAATATCACAAACTCTAGAAAAAGTAACATTTCAAAGGGCCACTTAGTTTTAATCATATTTGAATTCTTTAAAGAAAGGAACGAATGGGGGATTGTTGGGGATGATACCTATAGGGGGGGCTTCACCTCCTCAAAGAAGGGAAAGGTGGAGTGGGGGAGGTTCTGTGCGAGGGAATGCGGGGGGAGGGGGGGCGGCTGGTATTAGGATGTAAATTGTATAAATGAATTTAAGAATAACAAACAAGGAACCAACCAACAGTGCTTTGAAGGAAATCAACAAAGGGAAGGCAAGTTAAAGGTGCCTGGGTGCTAACATAACGGCGAGCTCTGCACATACAAGTGAAGACAGCTAGAAACATTACATTACAATCCTTCACCCAAGTGCATCAGCCTCACTAATGAAAGCATTTATTAACATTTAATCAATTATTTTATCCAGCATCTCTTCTACTTTTCTTCTTTTGGGCTGGTTGTCACTTTCTAAGCTTAGTAACTTTTCAATTTCAGTTACTCTGTTCATCACAAGGCTCTGCCAGTCATTGTTACCAGGAGAAAAGGTGAGGGGATCAGGAGAGTCTGTAACCCTGACTGTCTGGGAATGGCTTTGCTGCACAGTTGAGATCAAAGGCTCTGCTTTCACCTAGGAAAGAGCACGCAAAAGACAGTAAGGAAAATCCAAAACACTACAGTTAGTGTAGAATAAAGCTCATAGCTGGCTTAGAATTACTGTACACTTTGGCAGCAACAGTCTCTAGTGTGAATCCCAGGCTTATGTAGTAGCAGTAGTAGCTCTTGTGTCCCCGGGTTACCACAAATAATTTCTGAAAGGTCTTGAACTTATGATGAAATAAATATAAAACTATGCAGATAACTGTCAGTTTGTCTTTTATACCTTCCTTTCTCAAAAATGTCTGTTTGGTAACTTCTGTCAAAGTAGAAGATTAGAAATTCAAACATAAATTAAAAATGGCCTTTCTGTCAGGCTTCCAACACTGTTTTGAAGAGCCGGAAGGAACACTGACGCAGTGAGAATAGGCATGCTTTCAAGGCGCTACACTAACTATCAACACTATTAAAAACAACTCATTTTAAGGTTTTTTTTTTTCCCTTTTTCTGGTCAAAGCCCCCCTCCCACCCCCCACCCCGCTCGCTCTACTCGACCCTGCTCGCTCTGGCCAGCACCACTCGCTCCGGTTGGTCTCTACGGTCCAAGGATTCATTTTATTATTATTATTCATAAGTACGCTGTAGCTGACTTCAGACGCACCAGAGGAGGGCGTCAGATCTCATTACTGGTTGTAAGCCACCATGTAGTTGCTGGGATTTGAACTCATCACCTTCAGAAGAGCAGTCGGGTGCTCTTACCCACTGAGCCATCTCACCAGCCCCCGGTATTTTTTTTCTGATAGAATACTAGAAGATAGATATGAAGAAACTAAGTATTATTATTACCCAGAAAGACATGCCAGTATTGTGGTGTTGGCTGCGGTCTTCTTTTTCTAGTTGTTCTTGATTATTCTACAGAATCTTCTATCTTGCCTTTTCCTGTGAGCACTTTCCTGGGTCTTTAAATTTTTTCATAAACAGTTTTGCAAAGGGCTTCAATCACAGTACCTTTTATTGAATATCATGAATAAGTACTGACATAGTTCCTAGTTTATCACTATCAAAAATTTTGAAATGATTTTATGGAAAAAAAAATTGGTCCTCAGATAAGATTTCCAAATCTATTTTTTTTTCCTCAAAGAGAAAATTAGATAGCTTTACTGTATTTTTGGTGTGAGGAGTTTATGTACATATTTTGTAAATACAAAATAATTTACATTAAAATCTTAATATTCCAACATAATAGCATTTTTATATAATTCTAAATATCCCTTTTTTAAGATTTAGATCATGGCAGTTTATAGTGGAAACATTTTTATCTAGTCTTAAAAATTAGAGGACAGCACCTTCATATTCCATGCCCCATAATTTAGACGAGAGCAAGCCACTTGAAACACTCACTTATCACAAAAGCATGGTCTATCTTTTGTTGATTCTCATGAAGATCTTTGAGGTGCTTATTATATTTGGTAAGCATGGCATGCGTATAGCATCTCATTCTAGTGGTGAGTAATGGAATTTTTTTTTTTTTTTTTTTTTTTTGGTTTTTCGAGACAGGGTTTCTCTGTATAGCCCTGGCTGTCCTGGAACTCACTTTGTAGACCAGGCTGGCCTCGAACTCAGAAATCAGCCTGCCTCTGCCTCCCGAGTGCTGGGATTAAAGGCGTGCGCCACCACTCCCGGCAAAATCCTGACTCTTGATCAGAAAAAAACGGCAGAGCATTTGGCATGTGGGGTTCTTCCCACACATTGGGATGAGTGAGCGGCCAGAGTGAGCGGCATAGACTACAGTTCAAGTTTAACTTAATAAACTTGGCCTACTTGACCAACATGGTCTCTGCAGCCCATTCAGTGGTTTTAGTTCCAACTGTCCCAGATATGTCAGCAGTTTTGTTTGTCCTTTGTCCTCTTTCCACCTCATATTTCCCCTAGTTTGGCACAAGACCTTTTGTGGGATCAGATCTGTAAATTAATAGCTTTATTTATTCTGGGCCCTCACCAACTTCCCTTCTGTATATAGTTAAGATTGCAGCAGACTGTAGCTAACTGGAGAACAACCTTCTCAGAAGCTACAAAGAAACTACATTGATACCTAAATTAACAGAACTGGGGTGGGAAACAAAAATATGGTAAAAATAAAATTGCTCTTTTCAGGCTACTAGTCTTCATAACATCACCCTTTGAATATAACAGGTTGGTAGACTTTCTGTAAAGCACCAAGTACCAGAACTGCAGGCCAGTTTGCCTCACAGCTTAGGTAATCGACAGACCCTAAAGGTATGAGCATAGCCTTGTTCTCATACCATCTTCCTTACCTTGAAAGGAGATTTAGTCTTTTAAAAGTGGTGGTTTGCTCTTAGAAGAAGATCTACTTTGGATTTTCCCCTACCTAGTGGTGGTAACTACTAATGAAAACTTAGAGGGGCCAGGCAGTGGTGGCACATGTCTTTAATCCCAGCACTTGGGAGGCAGAGGCAGGTGGATTTCTGAGTTCAAGGCCAGCCTGGTCTACAGTGAGTTCCAGGACAGCCAGAAACCCTGTCTTGAAGAAGAAGAAGAAGAAGAAGAAGGAAAAAAAAAAAAAAAAAAAAAAGCTTATAGGGATACTGATGTTTAGTGTAGTTACACAGAAAGTTTGGTTTTCATGGTCTGGTAAATCTAGAGCCTTTTTCCTATTATGAAAAATTGAAAACAACAACATTGGACAGAGCCAGGATACGTGCTGCAGTCCACCATGGATGATTATATCTAAATGACCTTGGAAGAAATTCCACATTTGTGTTATTTCCTCATCTGTAAAATTAAAGTGCAGGATGTGTGGTAAATGTGTTTCTTTGAAAAACATAGATCTATAAATGTAGATCCTGAGAAACATTAACTGCAGGTAGAACATTAGGTATCAGACACAACTTATAAACTACAAAAATGGGCTTTCAAGGGAAATAATGTTTCTGTTGGACCCCTAAGATGCTAGAGGGTAGGACAGGCAAACCATGATTAAACCTCACCAACGTGTCCAGTTCTGACCAAAGCTTGCTTTCTGCTTGGGAAGTCAGGCTTCCGTGTACCAAGTTCACTACTGTGAGAAGAACTGCATTGTTTGATTTGAGGTTTCTCCCATTTAAAAAAGGAAATGAGGTACATGGCTGAAAACTTGTGTTAGGGATGTTAGCAAAAGATCTGCAGAACGTGTTGCTATTGTAGTCTCCTGAGTGGCTGACTATAGCTTAACCTTTGAACACTTACACCAATATTGGTCTGGATTTACTTTTTTTTAAAAGACTGAACAATACAGACTTGCTAAGTTCTATACACTAAGATATAAAACTTAGAAATTTAACCAAATAATTTGTCAGCTATGGCTAGTTGTTCTTATGATGAATGGGCTCCTAGAAGCCATATGATCTATAAAACACTGTCTAATGCATATATCCTATCATTGTACTATGGAGATTTTATCCTTTCATACATTTTCCAAAAATAATACAAATTAAAATAATCAGCTTGATGGCTTATTAATAAAAAATTTTGTATGTTCAATCCACTATTTCTAAGTTGAGGTGACAGAGAGGAGTGCATAAGATGATGCCCCAGTCTCTGCAAACAGGCTGGTTTGTATCTACGTGATTTATACACTGTGACTTTTTCCTGCTGTTTTCTATCAGCCTTAATTGTGAAAAATGGTGCCATGTTGCCCTCTTGATATTATTCTGGAGATCAGTTAGGGCTTATAGTATCCAGATGCATACAGTGCTACACATATCTGCAGAATTAGCTCACTGAGGTCTGCTCAGCAATATTTTTAATTGACTTACGTGTTCTGTGGGACAAGAAGAAGCATAAACCGTCCGTGCAGTTGCATTCCTCTCCTCACTGGACTGTCCCTTGGGATCTAGATGGATGCTCCAGCTACTCACAGTGTCAGCAACTCTGCTATTGCTGGTAGGATCTGATTGACCAACAGGAAATGATAACAACTGAACTGTATCCTCTAGACACTCATCTTAATGACTGAACTTTCTGATCTTATGTTTTTGTGTTTAAAAAATTAATTTCATTTCAGATTGGAGATTGCTGTTACATAGACTTTCCTGTTCCACATTTCTTTTCAGAAACAAGGTTGTATTGTTGCCGTTTCCTGAGTCATTACAAAGGGTGAGATGGTATAGATACTTTCTTACACACATACATACATACAAAATGTTATTTCCTGGTTACCACATTACCCACACATAAATGTTTAGTGACTATTCTACAAGTTCAGATTAGTGAAGAAGATGGGAAAAAAAAAACACACCAGAATTTACAAACTATTTAAGAAAATTGCCATGAAAGGCTGAAGGTTTGGGCTTAATAACAAAAATTATTTAAATACAGAGCTAAAAAATGTTAAAAGACATGCTTAGTAAGAATATATTCAGTTTTAGATTTTTAGATACCTCTATGCCATTGAAATATGCTCAGAAAATGGTAAAAGTTAAACTAGACCCTAAAGCTATGCTTAACATTAATTAAACTTGCACTTTGGAAGATACAGTTATACAGTATTTTGGTGTTGTTTCTTTTTCCCTACATCAGTGGTGCTAGTAAACAAGGTGTATACTTTGTCGTTAAGCCCCTAATGTTCTTTTTAAACTTTTTCTAAATTTTTTTTTCAAAGAAGCCTATTAAATCTGTGGACGATACAAAGCATTCCTTATAACCTGCATTTCTTCAATGTGTCTAAATTCACAAAGTTCCCTTAAAATCCAGTTTACAAGGCATGGTGGCACACATGTGTAACCTGAGCACTCTGACCTCAGTACTAGAGGCAGAAGCCTGAAGATGATCAGCTCAATACCAATAAGACTGTCCAAGAAATCTTTAAAAAAAAAAAATGCCTTTAACCTCAACAACTTTGAGACTACTATTAGCAGAGTAAACAGGCTTTTTCATTTTCATCACAAACTTTCTTTGATATGTGTAACTTACAACTGGGTAGTCCCTATTCACATGGAGCCTTTGGCATGTATGGTATGTTCATGTATATGCAAGTTTGCATGTATGTAGGTGCACAAGTGTGTGGCAGTCAGGCTGGTGTCAGATGTCTTCCTCATTCACTCTCCACCTGGTATGTAGAGGTAGGGTTGCTCACTTGAAACCCAGACTGGCTTATTCAGTTAATCTGTGTAGCCAGCTCCCTCCAAAGGATCCCCTGAGGGCTGCCACACCCACTAACATTTGTTTGGATGCTGACGAGCAAACACTGGTCTTTATTTTCACATAGCAAGTGCTTTTACCAGCTGCCTTCACAGCCCAATATGTTGTACATTTTTAAACATCTGCAATAAAAATATAAACAAAAGCAGGAAATATGAACCTCAATATTGGCACTCAACATCAATGTCTCGCTACCAAATCTATATTTCATCAAGTTATATTTTGTTTCTGGATTTTTTAAAAGTTGTCATTCATGTGCTACTTTAAAAAGAAAATGGACCCTCTAATCTCTAAAGTAATACGAATATAACAGGTACATAATTACTAAAGGATTAGAGTGCTTCAAGCAACAACTAAAAAACCTAATGATATAAAATAAATTCCTGTTCCACTTTTGCCAATAAAATGAAGAACAGGTTGAATTTATGATGCTGGTAAATGAAAAGGTACAAAAGGGAAAACGGAAAGGGGAAGACCAGTTACTCAGAGACAGAGAGACAGACTGAGACTGATTCATTAGGTAGTCATTCCTGGTTAAACTCAATGACCTGCTACTGATGTCATACTTTAGCAATGAAAAACAACACTTCCAAATGTAAGCGGTGATATACACTCACATTACTACTTAGAGTTGGTTAAAAATAATTTATCTAATCCAGACAGTGGTGGTGCACAACTTTAATCCCGGTACTCAAGGGGCAAGCAGGCAGATCTCTGAATTCAAGGTTAACCTGGTCTACAGAGTGAGTTCCAGAACAGCCAGGGCTACACAGTGAAACCCTGTTTTGGAAAAAAAAAATTAAATCATCTAAATAAAACCATTCTATACTATGCTTAGGAGATTTTTATACACACAAACACACATATATTCTTTTCACTTTAAACAAATCCGGAAACTCTTTGTCAAGAATAGTTAAGTAGTAGGGAAAAAAAAAAAAAAAGATTTCAAGCATGGCCTTGTTTTCTTACCTGGCTCAATGTTTTTTCTACTGTCATCCAGACCAACATTCTTACAAAAAGTCACTGGAGTAAGCACTTGGCTTTCTGATGGATCTACTGGTTTTTCCTTCAGCAATAAAGGGATGCTGGACATTACAGTGCCCGCGGTTTTAGTTTGATTTACTTTTGGCCAAGGACTAGGGGGTACAAACTTCATGTAGCCTGGAGTTTTCTCGGGTTTATCTGGAGTAGGAAGATCAAAGGCTGACCTTGCACTTGTGCTTACTGGGTCTGCAGATGGAGTTACATGCAACAAATGTGGTTCTTCCAGCTGACCTTCACAGCATGTTCCTCCTGACAGGATGCCATTCAATGCCTCTGCTTTCTCTCTATTATTTAGCAACATGCACTGTCTTCTCTTAACATCCACCAAGGAAAAGAGACCACTTTTTGGAGTTTCGGTTATCTGATTCTCACTGGGAGGCTGTTTTTCGGAGGCGGTTGTCAGGGGAACTACAGTTTTCAAAGCTTTGGCTTGTGAAGTATGACTGTCCCCTTGGTTAACCTGAAAGTCGGAGATGCTCACACTGCTTTCTGAAGCTCCCAAATGGTTCTTAAGTGAACTGTTCTGTATGTCATTTGTATTTGTCCTTGTAGTTCTTTCTGCAGGGCTCGGGACAGGTTTCGCTGTTGTTGGCACAGTATTAATACTGTTTTCTGATTTCTTAAGTACTGTCAAATTATTACCAGAGCTAGCAGATGGACCAAGTGGGCTGATTACTGCAGCACAGGCAATGGTTCCTGCAGGCTTCTGGGAAAGCTTACTGGCTAGCTGATAACAAGAGCAGGGCTCTGTGCTGCACTGACTCTCTTCTCTTAACGTTTGTTTTATTTTTTGGTACTTAACATCTAACATAACATTACTTGAAGCCTGTAAACCATGTTTCTTACACGGATCAAGATTTAGTTTTATATCTATAAATGAATCTAAACCTGCTTTGGTTTGGTCATGATTTGTAATTTCCTTCTCTGTAGCATTTTCCAGATCTGCTGGAAGCAATTTGGATTGCTGTTTGAATGGGTTGCTTTCAGAAGCATCTGTGTTATAGTTTCTTTTGTGAGCCATCTCATTTGACATGCCATTAGAGGATGCTTTGTTACTTCGAGTGTCCAGAGGTATATCTCTACCACTGTGGAGAAGGCCTAGTCCTTCAGTTCCTTCTAAGCATATCACTTCTGTTTCTAGTGATTCATCTACCACTAAAAAATTATTCCGTGATTTAAATTCTGAACATCCACTGGCTTTTTCCAAGCACAGTTTGTCCTTTACTTCTACAGTGGTTGATTTTCTACTGTCAGTAACATTTGAGGTTTGTTCTTGATCAGCTGCACCTTTATCTAGGCAAAGGACTTTGTGCGGGGACATTCCACTTTGGTTTCTGTCCTGAGACAACATAGTATTAATTTCGCTTTTGGCACTTATTTCAAAAGGCTGTAAATCTGTCATGAAGAAGACATAATAAAATGTTAGAGTCTCAGTAAAGCTGTTTATAAGATGTGTCACCTATGTTTAAGCAATGCTTTATAGTGGAGGAATTGATAAATAGTCTCAGTGCTTACTCTAGGCATCTAAACCAAGAGAGATGCTATGGCCTGCTCACCAGAGGTGTACTGGTGACCAGAGAATGCTCTCTGCAAAGACACTGCCAAACACTCAGTTTGCAAAGTAGTTGTTTACATACAGATGAACAGGTGTTTCCCAACAATATCAGAAAGTCCTTAAAGCAAAGCTGTAACTGTCAGCCCCTAAATGGCAGAGGAGGCCCACTATGTGCTTCATCAATGCTAC
>LR749634.1:2015433-2030670 GCA_902729485.2 Mus minutoides | reverse complement strand
AGAGACTTCCTAACTTTAACTTCCTAACTTTAAATGCTTGTAATTAGAAAACAAGATAAGTAAACAATTAAAATCTTCAACTGCAATAATCAGTAGCTAGAAAGAGGAAATAAATCCAAAGTAACTGTTATGGAGAAAATAAGAACGCAACATCAAAACAGCAAGCAGAAAGAGAAAAGAACACACAGGAAACCAAAGAAGCCCAGTTCTCTGAAAAGAGAGAAAAAATGGAAAAGACAGCTAACCAAACTGATCAAGAAAAAAGAAAAGACTTGAATTCCCACTATCAAGAATGAAAATGAACACAGAAGGTATCCCTGAAATTCAGATCATCACTAGGGGCTATCTTAAAAGTTTATAATCTAATACACTTAAAAAATACAGAATAAATGAACATTTCTAGACAAATAAGACTTATTAAAATTGAACTCAGAGCTGGGCAGTGATGGCGCATGCCTTTAGTCCCAGCACTTGGGAGGCAGAGGCAGTCGGATTTCTGAGTTCAAGGCCAGCCTGGTCTACAGAGTGAGTTCCAGGACAGCCAGGGCTACACAGAGAAACCCTGTCTTGAAAAACAAAAAACAAAACAAACAAACAAACAAAAATTGAACCAAGAAGATATAAGAAAACCCTAAGCAAATCAAAACACACAGTGAAATTTAAATAATAATTTAAAACCTCTCTAGCATTGAACAACAAAATATGCAACACTAGATAGACTCACTGCTGAATTTCATCAGTCACTCAAAGAACATAAGGCTGAATCCCAATATGCAGTCCAGCTGTAAAGAACAGTGGGAAATACACACTGCGGTAGCTGTGTAAATAAGATGGCAGTCAGACACAACTGGCATGAAACGCAACAACACACCGTACAGAGATTATACACCAGGTGGATCCTGGAGGCACAAGAATGCTACTCATACACACCAATGAACAGCCGAGCAAACAGTCAAGTATAAAAATCATAGGATCATCTGAATAAATGGAGAAAAGACTTTTGGGTAAATTCAACAGCCTTCATAAAAGCCCTGAAAAAACTAAGCACAAAAGGATTGTACCTGAACACCATAGAAAGTCTGTAGGGCTATCCTGATTCTGATTGAAACTGAAAACATGTCCTCGAGTAGTACAATAAGACAGGGAGAGGGGCACAAATAGGAAAAGGTAGGAGTTAAAGTATCCATGCTTGTAGATGATGTAATACTATGCTGAGAAAAAAACACAAAGATTCTCCCTGAATACTTTCAGATCTCATAAGCAAATCCAGCAAAACCAACAGCTTGTTTATGTACCTATGAACTTCCTAAGAAACAAATCAGGGGCATATCCCATGACAACAGTCTCAGGAAGAAACACTCATTGTCCTCATTTGCATCTCTCATTTGACCAAAACTAACTTAGGAGAATAAAAGCTTATGTCATAGGAATCCTAGGCCACAGTCCATCTTGAAGGAAACTGAGGCAGAAACTCAAGGAAGGAACCTGGAGGCAGGAACTGAAGTAGAGAATGCTAAGGAATGCTCACTGGCTTGCTTCCTCAGCTGCCTTTCTTATCCAACCCAAGACAACCTGCCCAGGTGGGCACTGCCCACTTCCTCAGTCATTAATCAAGGCATGACCACAGGCTTCAATTGAGGCAGATCTTCAATTGAGGCTTCCTGTTCCCCGTGACACTAGTTTTTGTCAAACTGGCAAAAACTAACACAATCTCAATGGAAACAGTAGAACTCTTTTTTAGAAACTGATAAATTCTAAAAGTGAAATGGAAATGTCAGAAGTCTACAATAGCAAAGAGGAACTGAAAATAAATCAACAAAACTGAAGAACCTCTACTCAATGTGAAGATGTTTAAGATGTAGACGTTGTGTTACTGGTATCAGTTTTTATGTCTGATAAATTCAGGACCAATACAATAGAGTCCAGAAATAGAACCACCGAAGAATGTCTCAAGCTACAGTGGAAGAAAGAACAGTGTTTTCTTTTTCTTTTCCTTCCTCCCTTCCTCCCTCCCTCCTCCCCTCCCTTCCCCTTCCCTCCCTCCTCCCCTCCCCTCCCCTCCCTCCCTTCCTTCTTCCCTCTCTCCCCCTCCCTTCCTTCCTTCTTTCCTTCCTTCCTTCCTTCCTTCCTTCCTTCCTTCCTTCCTTCCTCCCTCCCTCCCTCCCTCCCTTCCTTCCTTCCTTCCTTCCTTCCTTCCTTCCTTTTTTGAGATAGACTCTCTATGCATAGTCCTGGCTGTTCTGAAACTTGCTTTGTAAACCAGGCTGGCCTCAAACTCAGAGATCTGCCTGCCTCTGCCTCCTGAGTGCTGGGATTAAAGGTGTGCCCTACCATACTGGATAAGAAAGGGTTTTCAACAAATGTGATTCTGGGGCAATTAAAAATCCATATTCAAGGGGCTGGTGAGATGGCTCAGCGGGTAAGAGCACCCGACTGCTCTTCCGAAGGTGATAAGTTCAAATCCCAGCATCCACATGGTGGCTCACAACCATCCGAAACAAGATCTGGCGCCCTCTTCTGGACCGTCTGAAGACAGCTACAGTGTACTTACATATAATAAATAAAATAAATCTTTAAAAAAAAAATCCATATTCAAGAGACTCTTGAGCCTTATGTTAATCTCCATAGAAACACCAAATAAAAATGTATAGCAGACAATATGACTGTACTAATTTGTTAAAATCTGAGCAACTTATAAAGTGGAAAAGAATCACTAGCAATAGTTGTAATTTAACAGCTAATACCCCAAAACATATTTAAATTTTACCTGAAACTTCTTACATTCCTCGTTTTTTTTCTGTTCACATAATTGGTTGTAAAGTTCTTGCAACTTAACATGAGCTTCCTTAAGCGATGCCAACTCATGTTTAATCCTGTTCATTTCTCCACTGAGCTCTTCAGCCTAGAATAAAATTAAACCACAATGAGCAAGTATATAAACTTTACCTGGAAGGATTGTTTTATAAAAAAGTAAAAATCACAAAATTAACTACTCTTATTAAGAAATAACATTGTAAATAGTGACAAGTATTTAACAAACATGATTGTATAATTATACTTTCTGAAAAATGTGAGGCTTAGAGAGATTAAGTTACTTGCCCAAATCAGTAGAGGTAGAAAAGAGTGGTCAAGATAGAAATACAAGCTAAGCCTAGGGCCAATGCTGCTAAATACCTCCTTACAAATAAGATTTACTTCTAGTCAGGAAATCCTATGAGAGCTACACCTGTGCTGATCAAATCTCCATTGCAGCACACTGCATGTTCAGTCTAGCTGAGCCAGCTGGAGGTATGGAAGGCTCAGTGCCACAATGCACATTGGCAGCTCACATTTACATCTGGGAACTGGGCATCCACTGCCTGTGCAGTCTACAATCGCTTTCTTTGGGGATTTTTTTTCCCATAGAGCTCACATGTGATAACAAAGAGATAGACACACAGACTATAGGTCTGATCTCCATTTAAGAAAATCCTGGGGCTGGTGAGATGGCTCAGCGGGGGGGCTGGTGAGATGGCTCAGTGGGTAAGAGCACCCGACTGCTCTTCTGAAGGTGATAAGTTCAAATCCCAGCATCCACAGGGTGGCTCACAACCATCCGTAACNCTTTAAAAAAAAAAAAAAAAGATCCTGTCTCAAAAAATAAACATGTTTTGGGCTGGTGAGATGGCTCAGCGGGTAAGAGCACCCGACTGCTCTTCCAAAGGTGATAAGTTCAAATCCCAGCAACCACATGGTGGCTCACAACCATCCGTAACAAGATCTGGCTCCCTCTTCTGGAGTGTCTGAAGACAGCTACAGTGTACTTACATATAATAAATAAAATAAATCTTAAAAAAAAAAAAAAAAAAAAAGAAAATCCTTACAAAACCAAACTGGCTTTTTTTTTTAACTCAACCATATTCTGCTTAGTACTACAAAATTATTATAGTTTACGACTGCAGAATATTAAAATCATGATAAAACCATTTTATTTACACTTGCAAATTACAACCTCACCAATAAAACTGCCTTTCTTTTTTCTAAGAAAAAAATGTGTCGTTTAGGTGTTTGTATGTCTGTGTGCATTTGTGCACCTGTGTGTGCTTATGGAGGCAAGAATTGGTCATCAGCAACCCTGGAGTGACAGGTGGCTGGCTGTTCACATCCCCATGTGGGTGCTGGGAACTACCCCTGGGTCCCCTGCAAGAAGACTCTTAAGAGAGGTGCCACCTCTCCAGCACCATTTTCTCCATTCTTCATCCCCCCCCCCCACCTTGGAAGTTGGCCATTGTTGTATTCTCAGAAGAGAGAATGACTGTTGGTTTGTTTTGCTTAACTGATCCTCTTGTACCATGCTTAGTGTATTTAGTTCGCAGCTCCTTTCTACTTTTCAGCTTTAATCCTTAAAGACGGTAGGAGAAAGGAGGGAGTGGGATGCAGGGCAGAGCAACTGAGCTTACTGTACTTGTTGCTTGATGATATATTTTCCTGGTGGATATTATTACAATTTTTAGTACTGTGAAATAAATATGGGATATTTTTCTTTAGATTTAAGTAATGCATATCAAAACCATGAATGGCCAAGTTGATCTCTTAAAAATATGAATTAGAAAAACTTAATAGTTACAAATAAATTGAATTTTCTACATCAGAAATCAAATAAAATTATCTGCAGATGTTTAAAAACTTTGTTCAAATATATTAGTACAATAAAGGAAATAATACAATTAGTACAGTAGTCTAAATTAGAATATATGTTTCCAAAATATAGTTTTGTAAATCCATAGAGACTTTCTAGTGTGCTTGTTCTTTTGTTTTGTTTTACCTTTTTAAGCTTTTATTTATACTATTTTTGTATTAAAAAGAAAAGCATAATAATTACCACCAATTACAAAGGACTAGAGTAGGACCAGAATAATGAATGAATCACTTCAGCCTGGGAAGCAGACACTCTCAGTAATATTAATGTTATAATACAAGCTCATTCAAGTATTTTACTTTTTTTTTGTCCTGTTGATGTGATACCCTAGCACGTGGTAAAGACAATGTATGAGTGTAAGGTGGAACCTTCTCTGCAAAGCCCGTGAGAGTTTTCCTTTCCTGTGAGAACTGCCATCAAAGTTTTCTTCTGCCTCTGCCATCACCATGGCTGGAGAGGATGGGAGCTGGAGAAAACCGAGGGGCCCTCTGACAAGAGACCCTGGGTAACCCGAGCCTCTAGCCCTCCCCACCGTTAGCCTTGTGTTCATGCCCCTTCCCTCATGTCCAGACCTTCCAAGCAGCTGGCCTTCAAAAGTAAATGTCATCAAAAAGGAGTGGGAGGAGCTACAGAACAAAAACATTGAGCGACTTGACGTGGGGCCCAGCAACTCTGTCTGAACCTACAGTCCAGGCTGCAACAGGGCCAGGCAGCCTTCTCTTTGAGGTGTTAATTCTTTTATTGAAGAGTGAGTAAAGCCATGCTTTCTCTATGTCATAGCTTGAGATACAACAGTTTGAATTCCTTTCTAAGGAACTGAGAAGGCAATGAAAACTGATACTAAGAAAAGGCAATTTTGTGATCCATCATTCTTGAAGTGAAATTTTGCTTTGCAACTTTAATTTACTTCACTTTCTACAATTGTTTTACACATTTTATCAAAATTAGCATTTAGTGTAAAAGAAATAAATGTGACAAAGGAAGTAGCTGTTTACAGTATATAATCTCATAACTAGTACAACAAGAGCCAACTCTTGCACACGTTGTAACATGGCTCTGGCACAGCTCAATAGAACTCCTGGGCCTTTGCTCACCTGCCACGGCTTACACATTCTAAGTCACTAAGATACACTGAGCCATTTTATTAAAATGCAAATCAATTTCTTTGTCACATATTAATAGCTATTCTATATCGTCACATTGGCTTTATATGTATATATAAAGCACATAGGCATATAGTCTTCCATGCATGAAAACATCAGAGGGAATTGTATTAAATTTAGTTTTTAAAAATATACTCACTTTGGGGGAAATATGATTGCAGAAAGAAAATGTGTCTGACTTAGCAATTTTGTAGTATTTTCTTAGCATTCAATAGTCATTTTAAATGTCTGTAAATATTTAAAATACTTAAATATTTTATAATTTAATAAACCTACATGTTTCTTCCAAGTTCCCAGTGCTCTCTCATGCTCCTTCTCAAGACTAAGGAACTTTTCTTCATTTTCTTTTACCTTCTCCCTTTGCAGCTCATTATCTCTTTCAAGGGTCTGCAATAAAATTAATTATCCAAAAAATAATCAATACCACATTAATGAATTTTGATGTGTTTTATGTTGCTCAGACCTTTACGTGGAACATGCTAAAAGTGCCATACAGATCAGTGATAATGTGCTACCTCAAGAATAATTTTCATAAATTAACAGAAAGGTGCTTAGAGTTTAGCTAACAAGAAATAGGGGGAGGCTACGATGAAGAAACGGCTATAAAAGGGTATAAAAACATTGCCATTATTCAGTTTCACTGCATAAGTTTTAATGTACTGAAAAAGTAATATAAAGTACAGCATTGAAAAGCATGAACTGTAGCATGATCCAGCCTAACAGTCTAAGGATTTTAACCACCATAGGATGTTTTTATCTGGTTATTTTAGACATTAACTGGCTAGAAAATCTTAAAAAACAATTCTAATTTCAAATTAATACTTTTCGGCCTAACTTATTTAACACATCATTTAGTTACTTCACTGAATTAATGCTAGAGAATCACTCTATGCCATTTTTTCCAAAAAAAAAAAAACTTTTTTAAGAATTAAAAAAAATTGCCAAGTATTTTCTAAGACTAGGATTTTGGAACTAAATCACTATCTCATTTATTAGGTTTCTTTTCTATCTACTTGTATTTCAAACTGAATAAAAGGTATCTATATATCTAATACATCTAGAATTTTAATTCATTTGTTTATCATTTAATTCATTTTTAAAGCCAGGTACACTTGGTAAAAAATCCCAGCCACACAAAACAATATAAAAGGGAAAGGTGGAAGTGACCTGAGTTCTCCCCCTAGAGCTAGCACCTTACATATTTCTGTAATCAGATTACTCACTGCAGAAAGGCACGCAAATGTCTTTCACATACATCTGAAAACTTTGTCACACATACTTAACTGTTCTGTAATTTGCTTTTTTAAACCTATAATCTTGTTTACTTCAAATACTAATACTATAATATTAATATAAATTCATCTCATTTAAAGTCTTACGAACATTCTTTCTAAAGAATTCTTAATTACATCTAGAATTTCAGATGAGATTGGGCATGTTCAGGGTGTTATGGCTGAAGACATATCTAGAATATCAATGTGTAAATATATCTGTGAAATTTGGGCAACACATCTAAAAAACCATTTTGTAACCTATGATAAGAACATTCTTCTCTGTCTCAGTAGGAGTTATGCACTTTGAAATATCTAAATGAATACCCACTTTGATTGCCCTATTTCAGGATAATGTGAACACTTTTACAAATACACATTTCCTTAATCCATAATTACATATAATAAATAGGCAGTTTTAAAATATGGTCTAAAATTTAATAGACACAGTATCTTAACATCTTAATATCTTTTTTACCAGTATACTCTATTTTAGAAAGTAGATCAATGCTTAGATGAGAGAACATACCACAGTCACATTAACGATAAATGACCAACAGCATCATATTCTTAAAATAGTGTGTATGAGGTGTTTTATCAATTCCTTCTGGTTCATACCTATCTAAAAAAGAATGACTTCCTTCAGGCATTCTGTTTCAGGTTTTTGGAGCCCTTCTACCCCTCTTCCATTACAACTTGCTTTATTATTCTCAGATGAGTGCATACGCCAGGTTATGAGTAAGGATTCCTTCCTCTCCTGTAGTCCCCTGTCTCCTAGATCTCATGGTTGCCACTTTCTTTCCTTCCTTTTCTGGCTACTGTTCTCTCATGGTTAAGCAGGCATGGATGGTAAGCGTTTCTGACACCCCATAGGACTCCTGAGAAATTAGATTAGCTGAGAGCAGCAAAACTCTACTTAGGCGATTTCTTCCCAATCTCTGCAGATACAACTATATTTTTTTTCTTTTTTTAAAGATTTACTGATGTAAGTATACTGTAGCTGTCTTCAGACACACTAGAAGAGGGCATCCGATCTCATTACAGATGGTTGTGAGCCACCATGTGGTTGCTGGGATTTGAACTCAGGACCTCTAGAAGAGCAGTTAGTGCTCTTTAACTGCTGAGCCATATCTCCAGACCCCTATTTTTTTTCCTACCCTCCAGTTTTGTCAACGAGAAAGCTAAGGCCAATGTGTCATTCCCACTCCTAATTCTTTGCAAGCCACACTTTTCTGCAGTTTTAAAAGTTTTTTTTATGCCGGGTGTGGTGGCGCATGCCTTTAATCCCAGCACTCAGGAGGCAGAGGCAGGAGGATTTCTGAGTTTGAGACCAGCCTGGTCTACAAAGTGAGTTCCAGAACAGCCAGGGCTATACAGAGAAACCCTGTCTCAAAAAAAAAAAAAAAAGTTTTGTTTTTTTTTTTTTTTTAATGTGTAATGGATATTTTTACAATATATACACACTGATGCTAGGCAAAATGAACTCAAATCCCTCAGGCCAGGGAAAACTTTTTGTATTGTTTCTTTGATGATTCTTTTTCCTTCTTCTTGGTTCTCCCCCTTTCTCTGAAACATACCAGACTGCTTAGACTGGGTCTCTAATTCTTTTTCTCTAATTTCCATCTTTCTCCCTTGTGTGCATGTGTGCATGTGTGCATGTGTGTGCCCAGGAAAGCCAGAGGTCAACTCCAGATATCATTCTTCAGGCTCAGTAGGGGTTTTTTGGGTTTGTTTTGTTTTGTTTTGTTTTGTTTTAACAGCAAGCAACTCTCATTAAACTAGAGCAGCAACCATACAAACTGGCTTGCCTGCCAGTGAGCTCTAGGGATTTGCCTTTTAGCACTGGGAAGCTCACAGCACCTCAACTGGGTTCTTCTTGGTTGCCAGGTATTTATTTTGGGTCCTCCTGCTCGCATGACAAGCACTCACCACCTGAGCTATTTCCCAGTTTTACCCACACATCTATTGATTCTACTTTCCAAACAACTATCTCAACATTATCTTACATCCTTTGCATTGCACTTATGTTTTTAGTAGAGTTTCTCTTATTCTGTGTTTATGGACTTCTAATTCTCCTGTGAATTAGTAAGCATATTTCCTTCAAGCAGTCTTGGTTTTACCTGTTTTTTATTCTGTTATTTTTGTCTGCTTTTCACATGAGAGATTTTCTTCAAATGTCCAGTAATCCTTAGTAATGTATTTGTACTTAAGAATGAGGTATTAACAATATGGCCAAAGACTAGACTTCACTGTAGGGAGTTCTGGCTTAACTATTTCTTTTAGAAAACATTAACTGAAGAAACTAATCTCTTCCCTTTTGGGAATGTTAGTTTCTTCAGAAAGGAATCTGCCATTCACTTTCATGGGAATTAGAATAGTTGTCCTGTAACTGGGAGAACTACACTGGCAGGGTATTTTCACTATAATGTTTCCAGTAGTGTACTGATAGAGAAAGGAAAGAGAAAGGGAGGAAAGATGAAGAGAAGGAGGGGAGAAGAAGGAAAGAAAGGGGAAAGGGAGGAGAGTGGGTAGAAAGTGCAGTTGGGTTGATGGAAAGAGAGAAGAGAAGGAAGAATTAATTTGCAATAGTTGTCATTTCTATTATAGACATTATTAATTTCAGGCCACTGCTATTTTGACAGCCAATTTCCTAATTATAAGGAGACTCCAGCATATTACTAGATCCCTTTCAACCTCATCTCTTTCTCTCTCAAATTCCAACCATACACCTCCAAGAGGAAATAACCAACTCCTGTGGGGTAGAAGGAGGAATCTGGGGTTGCAATAGATCCTTACACAGATGTTCTCATCTGGATTTTTCAACTGCATATCCCACTTCAAAAGACACAGGATACTCTAATTCCTGACCATTTCTGGGTTTTGTTTTGTTTGTTCAGTGGTGTGGAGAGATAATCCAGTCTCTCACTGTCTTAGGCTTTCTTTCTATTCCTGTGAGAAACCATGACCAAAACCAACTTGGGGAGGAAATGGCTTATTTTGAAGTTCCATATCACAACTCATCATCCATGAAGTCAGAGCAGGAGCTCAACCCCAGCAGGAACCTGGAGGTAGGAACTGATGGAGAGGCCATGGAGGGGTACTGCTTAGTGGCTTGCTCAGCCAGCTTTCTTATAGCTCCAGGACAAACAATTGAGGAGGATGGCACTGCCCACAGTGAGCTGGGCTCTCTCACATCAATAAATTAAGAAAAATGTACCACAGGCTTGCCCACAAGCCAGTCTAGTGGAGGCATATTCTCAGCTGAAGTTCCCTCATCCAAAATGACTCTAGCATGTATCAATCTGACATAAAACTTACAATGCTAGCTAAGGACTCTACCATTCAATTACATCACAAGCCTCATTTCCATTTTAATTAGGTTTCTATTTCCCTTTTCTGCTCATTGTCCATCTTGTTCACTTTTAAAGCTTAGCCTTTTATGATTTTTTTTTCATCATTTCCATGTTCTTGTGGATTTATTGCCATTTTACAGCAGTTTCAAAAGGTGACAGAAATGAATGTAGGTTAAGTTAATCGTCTTAAGCTGGAAGCCATAACCAGGTAGTCTCTAACTTGGGAAGAGCCCTAGTTTATTCATGCCACACAATTCATTCACTTAATAACAGTTAACAAAGTCCTACTGCATGCTTGACACTTCTCCTGTGTTTATGATCCTTCAGTTACAATGTTACTGTCTTTATGGAGTTTATACTTCATCAGGAATATAATATAAACATATATATATAAACATAATATAAACATATATGAAAATATGTTATTATTTCCAACAATTCTGAATTAACAAATCTGAAAAACATTGTAAAAAATAGATATTGTCAGAGGTCAAACAAATCATTTGCTAAATCCTTTAATTTTCAAAAACCAGTAAAATGCTCTAGTTAATACAGTAATAATACAACAACAAGAGTAAAATTTAAAAATTACTCTTAATACCATGACTGTAGGAACATAACTAAACTTACAAATAGAATTTAGGTGTCTATGTTCTTTCTAACTTCATGTCTAAAAGCTTAAGACGGATGACAGCATAACTGCAGAGCACTGACACCCACCAGCGTAACCAAGAGCAATGAGCCCTTTTAGTGCAGGTGGAATCAGAATGCTCCTCATGAAAACACTTGCCATATCTAAACAGTGTAATCCTTAGCAACAGTTCAGCATGAATATTTTGTTATACTATATATCAGTGGTTCTTAGACATCTGCAGCTAAGCACTGATCCATGTCAAATATCTCACTAGTCCACAGTCAAATGTCACTACATGGCTTTTCTTATAATGATCTGTCCTTTATCCTGAGATTATATCTTTAAAATACATATATTTTTAATGTTCTGTTTTATAAAGTGATGGTGATGATAAATGATAATGTTTTCTTTTTGAATGTGCTACTTGACAAACTTTCTACTATATTAATGAAGGAATCTAGCACCTTAACTTTTAAAATTAAATGACAAAACAAGATACTTAAATGCAACTAAACAGGAAAAGCATATTAGATAGAATTTACATAAAAATAAATATTAAATATATGTATATAACCTGATTATTTTCTCGTAGCACCTTCAATTCTGCATTAATTTCAGTATTAGCTTGAGTTTCTTGCTGAAATAATTGCTGCATATGTTGAAAAGAAATGATGATATCCTTCAAAAACATAAAAAAATATTATGTTTCTAAGTTTGTTCTTCAAATATATTTCTGGTTTTAAGCTACTATTGTTATAGCTTAATTTTCATACTACATATTAAACTAATAGCATGTCTATAATTTACTATCTAAAATAATTACTGCTACACAAATTTCTATCAAGTATTATTTCTAAAAGTCCCTTAACTTATAAATTTAGTTTTGAAATGGGCCACAGATTCTAAGACATTACTGAACAAGGTAAAAAATTCAAAACTGAAATAAACCTGTTGCCTTACTAACCCACAGGTTAGGAATATATCACTAGTAAAATGTTGCATGACCTATAGTATTATAAAATGACTCTGTCACCAATCAAATGGAGGTAAAGAAAGTAAAAGAAAAGACATTACAGAAGAAGAGGGGCTGAAGAAACAGCCTGGAAGTTTAGAGCACTTGTTGCTATTGCAGGGGACCCAGGTTCAGTTCCCAGCACTCACACGATAGTTCACAACCATCTGTAACTTCAGTTCCAGCAGATCCAATGCCCTCTTCTGGCTTCCATAGGCACCAGGCACACACATGGTGCATATGGATATATGCAGGAAAAACATTCATATACATAAATCTATTTTTAAAATAATTGTAGTTTCCTCAAACTATTCTTCAAATAAAAGAACAGATTCAAATGAGAAAAAATTGTTCTAAAATAACACAGTTTTAGTAATTATCTGCTAAGTTATTACTGGTCTAACAAATAATTAACTTACTTCTCAAAAAATAGAAATTTAGCTATGGAATATGTGACTGATGCCTAAAATCTCGGCACTTGTGGAGCTAAGACAGGAGGATTGCCAATGAATTTGAGGCCATCATGGTCTACATAGTCAACTGCAAGCCATCCTGTGCTGAGACCATGACTAAGAAAAATGGCCCAGCAATTAAGAGTGCTTGCTATACAATCATGAAGACCAGACTTGGGCTCCAGCATCTATTTAACAAGTCAGGCATTTTGCAAGCATCTGTAACTCTGAGGGACTGAAGAGTCCTGGCCTCTTTGTATAGAGATATGTGAGCACTCATGTGAGTGCATACATACAAATGCACACACACACACACACACACACACACACACACACACAAAAAAATAGATGTAAAAGCACACACTTTTTAATCCAGGAGGCAGAAGCAGGTGGGATTCTGTGAGTTCAAGGTCAAGTATGATCTGCAAAGATCATATGACCCAGTACAGGGGAATGCCAGGGCCAGGAAGCAGGAGTGAGTGGGTTAGGGAGCAGGGCAGGGGGTGGGGTATAGGGGACTTTTGGGATAGCATTTGAAATGTAAATGAAGAAAATATCTAATAAAAAAAAAGGTCAAGTATAATCTATATAACCAGTTCTAAGACAACCTGGGCTACATGGTGAAGCTTTGTCTCAAATAAAGAAATAAATAAAATCTTTTAAAATGACAAAGCAGACGTTTATATTCAACTGGTTAGAAATACATAAACACTTCCACTTGGCACGTGTTAGCTGACTGCCTGCTCTACCCCTAGACACATATCACTCCATGTCTACTTCCACTACTGTTTTTTAAAATATTAACTGACTTCCAAAATATGTGATGACTGGCTTACCTGCTTTTCTTCTTGAATGTGGGTAATCTCTTCATTAATTTTCTTATTTAATTCTAATTCCTTAAAATTGAAGAATTTTAAAGTTATAATGTAAAATTCAGTAAATTCTATATTCAATTCAGTAGCTATGTTGAGACCCTGGCTCCAGTGAATTACAAAGCCCGGTGCCGGCTAGTACAAATAAATGTTAAAACTATAAAACTTCTTCTCTTAAACATTATCTAGAGGCACCACTGTGCCATAAAGTTACCTGAAGCTACATTGGAATGAGATTAAAATTGTTATGACCAAATTTTGTGTTAAGTTTTTGCTAATGACAAAAAAATCTAATAATTTTTTAAATATTATATATTATTTTTACTCTATTAACTACAAAACAAATATTTTGTGCAATAATCCTGAAGTTCTCATAGTTTTGCTAAGGTTTTAATTTTATAAACTTGAATAAATTCAATCAAATACCATGTTGAGTCTTTCTTGGAGTTCTTCATATTTTTGTTCTTTAATTATTAGATCTATACTTTCTTCCTCCATCCTTTGCTGACATGTGACCTTGGATTTAATCAACTCTGAAGCTGCTTTTTTTAGTTGCTTAACATAAAAACAAAAAGGAAATTCAATATACATATTTCAATAAAGCCAGACATTTTTATGGTATTTTCCAAATCTTTAAAATTATAATTCATTAAGCAGTAGACTATATAGGTGTATACACACACAAATAATACATAAGTATATTATATATATACAAATAATATATATGTGTATATATATGTGTGTATATATATATGTGTGTGTGTGTGTATATATATATATATATATATATATATATATATATATATATATCCATTATTAAATTCTTCTTTGCAGACCCCATTCTCTTATTTAGAACACAGTCTTGTGATGTCTCGCATACCCCATCTTTTACTTGGAACACAGTCTTGTGATGTCTCACATACCCCATCATCTCTTAGCCCCCCTCTCACAACTGTCACCCTCCTCCTTCTCAAAAGTTTATTCTTCACATTCATTTGTGTCTTGTCTTATGACACATGACTTTGACTTGTCAGTCTGTTTGTTCATGGGCTTGGAACTTTGCACTGGACCCTAGTAGCCTCATTTATGGGTACACAATGACTGTCTCTCTCCCAGATTCCACCAACAGTCAGTACGTAGACAGGATGGAGTGTGATCCCACAAATCCTTTCCTGACCCAAGACTGCAGACAGTAGGCTTAGTTTTTCCCAGGCCCAGGACAGACAACTACCCTGCTAAGACCAGGACTGCAATGGCTGGGTCATGCTCAGAAGATCACAGTTTGCAACCCTTCTCTCTTCTAGCTCTTACTTCCTCCACCTCCTCATCCACAATGCTTCCTTGGCCTTAAAGGAGAGAATATAAGTGTCCTACATAAGTCTGAGCCCTCAGCCATCACTTATTCTCGGCATCTGGACCAGTGTGAGTCTGTACATTCAATTGCAGCTCACTGCAAAGTGACACTTCTTTTTTTTTTTTTTTCAACATTTATTAGATAATTTCTTCATTTACATTTCAAGTGTTATCCAGAAAGTTCCCTATACCCTCCCCCCTCCCAGCCCTGCTCCCCTACCCACCCACTCGCAAATCTTGGCCCTGGCGTTCCCCTGTACTGGGGCATATAAAGTCTGCATGACCAAGGGGCCTCTCTTCCCAATGATGGCCAACTAGGCCATCCTCTTCTATATATGCAGCTAGAGACATGAGCTCAGGGGGTACGAGTTAGTTCATGTTATTCTTCCACCTATAGGGTTGAAGACCCCTTCAGCTCCTTGGGTACTTTCTCTAGCTCCTTCCTTGGG
>LR749634.1:1949510-2015333 GCA_902729485.2 Mus minutoides | reverse complement strand
ATCCACATTTTGATCTTCCTTCTTCTTGAGTTTCATGTCTAACTTATGGACTGATCCCTTGGCAGAAACGGTCTCATGGTGGAGTGAGTGTTCAACATAATTTTACTCATCTATCAAGGTCCTTTTTGGAAAGAAGTTTTTGAAAGACAGAAGTAAACAAATAACTGTATCCTAAGGAACCCTAATACTCATACATGAGACAAGAGGCCAATAGCAAATGTTGGAAAGTACAGCCAACTGAGGGAGGAGGAAGCCCAAGAATGTGGTATCTAGGAGGAGATTCCACCAAAACTGAAGGCCTCAGTTCTACATGTCACAGTTTCATATAGTTCTGTGTAAATCCCCATTCAAAATCCAGGAGAATGAGTCTTAGGTGCATACACCACTTTGGGTTTGCACATTGCATAAAAGACTGTTGTTAATCCTGTGGATCCAGCAGTAGGGCTTTTCTTAGAAAAGCAGCAGGCAATTCACTATCCGGCAGATGAGAAGCACACTGGCTACTCACGCCAAGTCACCGGGTTCAATCCAGCATCCTTACGGCATCTCACAAATATCCCTAACTCCAGTTGCAGGGGGCCTAAGAGCCTACTCTGACCTCTTCAGGCACCAGGCATGCACATGCACCTGCAGGAAAAACACTTGTACACACACATAAAGTAAAAATAAATTACATAACAAAATAAAAGTTTGAATGACAAACGAAAGACCTGAATTAGGAAAATGTGTGAATGGGCGCATAGCTGGCATTTGACCATTCTTACTTGCCATGCTCTTCCCACACTGCTCTCTGTCCTTATCACTGATCTCGGGAGAACAGGAAATCCTGTGTTCTTTGGACCCCAGTAGGGTTAGATCTATGGGCAATACCTGTGTAGTAGCTGCCTCCCTATAGACCACAATCTAGTAACAGCCCTGCTTTTCAGGAACTCCCAGCTCAACCTTTTGGCCTGTAGCTACAGTTCTCTCCAAGTCCCACTGTGAAGTGGAAAGTTCTAGTTTCTTTGGAAAGTCAGTTGCATCAGATGGTGTTTTGCTGGAGTAAACATATGAAGGAGTATTTTCTTGAAGTGGACACAAATGAAAGGACATTTTGCTAAAGCAGACTCGTGAAGGAATGTTTTTGCTGAAGCACAGGTAAAAGAACATTTTACTAAAGCAAGCACGTGAAAGAACACATGATGAAGGATTCTTTGCTAATGACACTCATTTATTAGTCCACCTTACACTGTGTAGTTGAACTCCATTTATTATAACTCCATAGGGAGAAATGCACCAAAAAAACTTATAGTGGTGTGCTGGTGGCTTCCATGGACTCAGGCCGATTGGCAGAGTGATGTCAGCTGATATAGACTCACATGGAGTTTTGCTAAGACAAACTCATGTGCTGAGGGAAGACATGTGGTGAGGCAAGACCTGTGGAGGACACGTGATATTTGGAGGGAATATTATAGGACTCAACGGACTGTGGCTTGCTTGCATAGCTAGCTCTCCAAAGCTTCTCGGTCTCAAGTCTTCACTGATGGTCACTTCCTGGCGATACTCTCCTTTCTGCTGACTGGTGCGGGTTCCTCTGAGGCCTGGCTGTTCCTGCTAGGTAGTACTACCACTGCTGCTATCCGGATACTACTGAACTGGATTGCTCGTGTATTTGTGAAGTGTTTGTGAGTAGATCAAGCTGCCACTGTTGAAACCTGTGAACTGAACTGCTGATTTCCTGACAACACAGATGCTCCAAAGAACAATTTCTAAACAGGTCCACTTCTCCTGGATCCTAATAAGCTTTCTTTTCCACTACCTCTGGTGGATGGTGGGCTAGAAAGGAGGTTAAAGTGTTTAAGGAGCATTGTTAAAAGTAGGCTTTGAAAAATTAAAGCTTACACCACTGTTTCAGTCCCTGTCCCTTCAATTGTGACTGTGGTTGGCATTTTCCCCTCTACTTTTATCTGTAGGATGCTTCACCATCCCTTGTTTTCTTAACTCTGTCAACAATTATGTAAACATCCTCCCCATTAAACTTTTCCATTACCAACTCCAATGTGTCTTTTTTTTTTTTTGCTCCAACTCCATTTAATACAATTGTGTAAAAAATTAAAAGGACATCTCAAGGATAGGAGAGGTGCAGGAAAGAAAAAACAAGAAGCAGAGAAAACTAGGAAATAAGGTTGAATATATAGATAGGCAAAGGGGAAAGGTTTTATATATAGCCTGAGACTCTAGTTGGTGGGCAAAGGAGAAATACTAAGTTGAGCATTTCTTTCTACATCTATCAAGTACTTGGTGTGTGTCAAGTGCCAACAGCTGCTGTCTTAAGCTTGTAGGGTAATAAATTTGTTTGTTTAAAAGACTGGAGGAACTTTAGAGAAACACTAGCTAGCTGGTTATCATGTATTAACCCCAGCTAGAGATGATAAGTGGAAGGCAGGTCAGAAATATAGGAATATTACAGAACTATGGGGATAGAAAGAAGGATTCTGACTTAAGTCAGTTGAAATCAAGAATTTCTACATGATTAATAATGTTTGCTTAAGGCTTTTCTCCTTTGCAAGTTATAAGCCTATATACAGTCTTCCAGGAATCTCACTAGAAACCCCACTTATAGCAAAAGACATGTCCTAAGCTTGTGTGCACCCATAAGAGCTCCTAGTTTTTCTTCACCAGATAGAATCCATGCCAGTCACCATTTTCAGACTCATGATGTTTTCCTTCCTTCTCTGTTTCAGGTATGGAGAAAATGGAGAGTGGAAACTCTAGAATGTGACCAGTTGACATAGATGTTATAATAAATCACAGAGAGACGGCTTCCAATCAGTTAAAAAAAAAACAGCAGAAGAATAGGTGTGGTAGTTCAGTTCTTTGGGTGGCTGAGGTAAGATGACAGCTTAAGCCTGGGAATTCAAAGAAACCTGGGAAATAATAAAACGAAATCCTGAGGAAGCTGAGAGAGGAAGGGAAGGAGGGAGATAGGGAGGAAGAGAAAGAAGATGAGGGAAAAGAGGACAGAGAAGAAAGAGAGAGAACTGAGGAGCACCCTGAGAGCTTGAGCCTAGGGAAAATGTGGAAACAGATGCATGGAATCATCTCCAGAGCTGACACTACAGAACACTAATTCACCCAAAGAAAAGCTGTGGAAAGAGAAAAAACAGGGGCCATAGAATAAAAGTTTGAGAGAGCGGAGGGAGGAATAGTGAGTGAGGCACAGTAATCTTTGTAGAGTTTGAAAAGACCTTTTAAATAGGTCACGTTTACAAGGGTGTCATAAAATTGACTGAGTATCTTTCTATACTTGCTCATTACTTCCTTCATGCTTACACTTCACAACTTATTTATTTATTTATTTGTTTATTTATTTATTTATGTGAGTACACTGTAGCTGTCTTCAGATACACCAGAAGAGGGCATCTGATCCCTCAGATGGTTGTGAGCCACCATGTGGTTGCTGGGAATTGAACTCAGGACCTCTGGAAGTGCGGTCAGTGCTCTTAACTGCTGAGCCATCACTCCAGCCCCTACATTTCACATCTTAAGCCACCAAATAATACAGATCCTCTATCACATAAAGGGGAAACATACAGTAAAGCAGGTCCTAGCATTTATTGATTTGGGCACTAAATATATATTACCAATAACTAGTCATGTCCATCTGGGGTGTTACTTTGAATTTGTCACAAGAGACCAATTTTGATAGTAGATAATGACTATCTCAACCAAGGATATTAAGTTTGTTGCTTCTTAAGACCATGTAACAATATAGCACAGGCTGGCTTTAAGCTCACAGTCTGTCTGCCTCCTAGGTACTGGGATTGCAGGTATGCATCATCACACCTAGCTCTTAGTACTCCTTATAAAAGTTTCCTCCAACTTCCTCTTGCTTGCCAAAACTGGATCACATGCTCACACTTGAACCTCACAGTAGAATGAGGAAAGAGTGTGATAGTGACTGATTTGGACCAATCATGTGCTGACATTACCAAATCCATGACCAGAGTTTGTTAACATTGTAAAGGTTACAGTTTATTCAGAATATGACAGTCATGCATAATAAAGTGAGGGAAAGTGGAGAATGCTTTTTACAAATTGTTCGATATTGAATAATTTACCCCTTTTAGGTCTCTGTCCCTCTTCCCACAAAAATTTGTTAGATCCAATTAACAGCTTTCAAACTGTGCTCTGACCAGCCTCAGCAGTGCTGTGCTGAGCTTCTGATAAAAACTGGAGCTAACATATATGTCTCAAGAGTTCTTCCAAGTCTCCCTTCATGTCTACCAGCTCTAGATTTATTTGTTTCAATACTTATCTCCCACATCACAAAACATTCCATGGCTTAAGAAAAAAAAAAAGGTAAGGGGCTGGAGAGATGGCTCAGTGGTTAAGAGCACTGACCATTTTTCCAGAGGTTCTGAGTTCAATTCCCAGCAACCACATGGTGGTTCACAACATCTGTAATAGGATCTGATGCCCTCTTCTGGTGTGTCTGAAGACAGCGACATACTCATTTACATAAAATAAGTCTTTTTTAAAGGATGAAACCAAGATTAGATATTAATGTGGTTCTATAAGATTTTGAAATGATCTGTACTAGATAATTTGCATAGAGTTAGCCATCATAGAAAACTTGAAAGAAGGTCAAACAACTGATGAGTCTGCTGGAATTTCAAACTTTCCTATCAGGAAGACACCTAGAAACAACCGAGGTTGCTCAGCCATTGTGTAGATCTATATGGCTCACCTGAAGTTACGATGCAGAAAAGTTGATCCCATCAGAACTACATTAATCTGATTTTAAATTTAATTTCATTTGTAAATTGCAGTGCATCCATGCAGCTCTACAGCATGTTAAATTTTCTAAGGTGACTGCATATTTCATTATCCATATTTATTACAGATACAGAAACAGGAATAGCGTGTATTATTATACTACAAAAGAGAACAAGATGGGAAGAGAAAGCAACATCAGTGTGCACCAAATCACAGGGCTCTTTAAGAAGACTAACAGAAAGGCTTAGTTCTATGCTAGTTCAGTAAAACTATTGCATGGTTGGATCTCATACTCTATTCCTTTCATCACCACTGCTTACTCTGTATTCTCAACTACTCTTTTTCTAGCAGAGCATCATTTCTTCAGTGAAGTAAACAGTTGGAATGAAAGAAGTAGAGGCATGAGATATGAGCATGTATGATTTCTACAGAGCTACATGGTGGTACACTTAAAGAATCCTGCTCTAAGCCGGCGTGGTGGCTCACACCTTTAATCCCAGCACTCAGGAGGCAGAGGCAGGTGGATTTCTGAGTTCGAGGCCAGCCTGGTCTACAAAGTGAGTTCCAGGACAGCCAGGGCTATACAGAGAAACCCTGTCTCGAAAAAACAAAAAAACAAAACAAAACAAAAAAAGAATCCTGCTCTATAAGCTCCTTGAGGAAAAGTATTTTGTTTCATAACTTATATCCAGCATACCTATCTTTGGAAATTTAATAAGAATTGAAAGTGGTAATGAATATACTTAGTAAAGAATGATAAATATGAAGAAGTTTTGATTTACCATTGTTTAAAATAAATTGGTCAAATTTGGCTTATTCAGCATAAAGTAAATGGCAAAGAAAACGCTTGGTGAAGGCACTCAAAGTCAGCAAAGCAGACTATGGTTACTGGTACAGTAGATACAGTCAACTTACAAGACTGTTCAGAAAGTAGTAGACCTGAGTGTAGTGCTGAGCATTTATGACTGAATTAGCCAGCTTTCCCCCATTCAAGAAACAACACAGCACTTGAGATCCATGTCCCAGAGACTTCCTGGTGTTAAGTCTGAGCAGTTCAGTGAAGTTTTATTAGCAAACTGGAGAAAAAAAGCTCAGCAGATGTGAGCCGTCAGCACTGTGTTCACTTTAGAAGAATCATCTTGACTGTTATAATCAAGAATCCCCACACTGTGAGTTTAAAATAGGATAATTCCTCATTTTAAGTCTAGATTATATTCTGGTCAGCAAATAATATAATGAATGAGTCATTTTTCTAGTCTGCCATGGACTAAATGTTCTTTAACTGAACTTACTGATCAAGTTATTGTTTTTACCATTTCCAGCATTGGTAAATATAAAAAAATCAGGTGCCAGTTAAAATGACTATAGAGGGTGATAGAAGAAAAGATAAATTTATCTTCTTAAGGTAAGGTCTTAAGATGTATAAAATTAATGCAAAGGTAAAATATCTGCTAAAGGATCCTAAAATTTTCATCTCAACTCAGATTTCCAGAATACTTGACAGATATTCATATTATGCATTATTTAATCTAGTAATATCTCATATTCAGATGTCTGAAGAAAATATCTTTTCTTTTCTTTTCAATTATGTGTATATGTATGGGAGTGTGGATGCCTATGGGATGCAAAGAGGGCAGTAGCCCCCTAGATCTTGAGTTACAGGCATCCAACAAAGGTGCCAAGAACCAAACCTGGGTCCTCTAGGAGAACCAGCAAGCACTCTTAACCACTCTCCAGCCCCAACTGATTCTACTTTTTACATTTTTACTTTATTATTATTTTATGTACACTAGTTATTTGACTATATGTATATCTGTGTAAGGTATCAGAGCCCCTGGAACAGGAGTTACATTCAGTCAGTTTGTGAGCTATCTCTCCAGCCCCCTGATTTTACTTTTTAAAGACACCAATTAAACTGATTTAAATATAATGTATATCTTTTCTTATATAATTATATTATATAATTACAGTTGCTTTCTTACACAAAGATAACTTTCAAGAGAAAATTAAAAATAGTTTTTGAAATTTTAGTTACTAATTTTTTAAAATTAACCTTTCCTATACCAAGATATAACTGAATTAAGTAAATAAAATTCAAATTATAAATTAAGTTATTCAATGACTTGTTTTATATTAGTGATGTGTTCAAGGTTCATTCCTAAGCTTCACTGGCCTGTTATTAAGAGGTATACAGACAGTTATATAGGAGATATAAAACCACTTCCATGACTTATAACTCTCTGAATAAATGAGAATTGATGGTTTAAAGGATTTTTTTCTTCTTTATGGCAACTAAATGTAATGAACTTCTATTTGTTTCAGTATTTTTTAAAAATTACATTTATCCACTTGTATGTGGGTGTGGGTGTATGAACCACGGCACATGTGGGTATCAGAAAACAACCTGTGGGACTCGGTTCTTTCCTTCCAGCACGTGGACTCCATGGGTTGAACTCAGGTCCTCTAACTTGAGGGTACGTGTGTTACCTGTCATGCCATCTTGTCAGTCCTCTTTCTGTATTTAACAGTACTATGAAATGTGAAGCTGCTGGAATTAGTTATCTCTTAGGAAATAACCTAAAATGTATCAATTCTCATTAAAATAATTGTTATAAAATATCTCCTAGATAGATATAGAAAACTAATAGATAGCTGAAAAAGTGAAAACAAATTATTTCATGTCTTCTCTTTCTCGTATATATTAATTAATCTTAAGAGCATAATAAATTGAAATCAAAGACCTCCATAAAATAATTCTCCACTGGAAAGCTATGCTTTTAATTTTACAGGCTTTATAAGCTTTAAAATATCCTGAACTTTTAGTACATTGTCTGTTTTCTAACCATTTTATTCAAAGCCGTTAGTGTAACAGATAAACAGCACATGCTTTGATCTCATGAAATTACAGCTTATAGTTCCTGCAGTCATAAATACCATGCTGTTTTCTCCCCACCCCTCCCTTCCCAGCACAGCAGAGTCTGCTTAATATCACAGGCTCCTGGAGAGTCTGACATTTACTCAGACAAACAGCAGAGGTCATGAATGCTGGCACAGATAATATCAGAATTCTTCATGATTGCCACAACAGTGAGGCAGCACACAGAACTGCAATACCTAGTTTATCTATCAACTAAGTTTCATCTGTTTCATTTTGCTTCGCACAAAAAAAGGAATCCTACCTTATCACAAACCAATAACTTAACTGTTCTGGACAAAATCACACCACAGTATAAAGAAAACAGAAAATTATCTCTAAGAAAATTAATGATTAGAAGTTTTAAATGAGTAATCTGACCAACATGATTACTTGGTTAGCTTCTGAAATTTTCAAAAAGAAGGCTTCTTTAGGTTAAAAATAAAGACTATGTAAAAATTTCTAAAACATAAAATAGTGTATCTAGAATGTCTAAACTCTTTGAAATATTACAGCCATAGAAGTAAAATAAATACTCACTGAGGAAAAACCAGCAACTTCAACAAGTGGTGCTGGAAAAACTAAATGTCCACATGAAATTAGATCTGTCATTCCTACCTGCACAAAGTCAATTGCAAATGCCTCAAAGACCTCAGTGTGGAACCCAAATGCTGAAACTTGCAGAGGAAAACAGACAACACACTAAGACATAGGTGTAGGGACAAATGTTCCATACAGGACTCCAACTCTTCATGCACTAGTGTCAACAATTGACAAATGGAATCTTATAGAACTAAAATGCTTCTGTACAAAGGAAGCCAAATGAAGAGAAAGCCCAGAGTGAGAAAGGATCTTTGCCAGCTATACATATGATAGAGGCTTAATATCCATAATCTACAAAGAACTAAAAAAAAAAAAAGTTAAGAAAACAAAAGGCTCAATTTAAAAACAGGCTATGGATATGAACAGTGTTCTCAAAAGAAGAAACAAAACTAGCTAAGAAACATCTCAGAAAAGGTTCCACATCCCTAGGAATGAGGAAACTGCAAGTTAAACCACTTCGAGATTTCACTTCAGTCAGAATCCCTAAAAACAACAGGCGACAAGTGCTGGCAAGAATGTAAGTAGAGGACAATGCTCCTTCACTGTTGGTGAGATGGGAAACTAGTCCAGCCACTCTAGAAATCACTGTATATAATTCGCAAAAAAATAAAAATAAATAAAAATAAATTTACCATATGCCCAAATGATACACAAACCACTTCACAGGTATTCACTCAGCCACGTTTATCACCACTGTTTACATTTACAATAGCTAAGAAATGGGAACATCCTCGATTAGTGGATGATGAAAAAGTGGTACATATACACTCTAGAATACTAGTTAGCTATAAAGAAGGATGAGTTGTTAAATTTCCAGGTAAATGTATGGGCCTAGAAAAAATTATATTGAGTGATATAACCCGGAAGACATTTGTGGTTCCTAACTCTCAATCTTCAGGTTTGAGCATATAACCTGAGTTACTGTAGAGACCAGGAAAGAAAAATAGGACCATGGTGGGAGAAGGGCTCTTGAAAGGGTAATAGCAGGAGACAGGTGATTTGAAGGGGGAAATGGGAAGAGGGGGTTAGCTTGGAAGGGCAAGGGGAGGATATGGTAGGGCACACTTTTAATCCCAGTATTTGGGAGGTAGAAGCAGGTAGATCTCTATGAGTTTGAGGCCAGCCTCATCTACATAGTGAGGTCCAGGCTAGCTAGAAAGTCACTGTAATCATGGCTTTGAGTTCTCTCTTGTCTCAGGCCCTTGTGTGCTCCCTGTCCATAGTAGAAGTGAACTTCCCTGCTCCACACATGCTCCCTGTCAAGATGTTCTACTACCATGGCTTGGAAGCAAGTATGCCAAGGACTACAAGCTAAAACCTCTGCAATATGAACTAAAATACATCATTTCTATTATTGTTTATTCAGATAATTGGTCACATGTGTGAAAAAGATAGCTGGCAGTAATGCTTTGTAGAGTAATCAAAATAATCAATGCATAAACCGCCAGTACATTTAGATGGCCCTGTGAGCCATGTGAGCAAACAAAGTGACCTGTCAGGCAAGATGCGTCCATCGGTATAAGAGTAGCATGATTATGATGGGGGTCACCAACTTCTTTCTTGCTGGCTTTGAGACATCCTGTGAAGACAGGAGAGAACTTTTAAAACCCTGGGGGGGAGTGCGGCTCATGGTTGAAAGGTCATAGGACCTAGGAGAGAGCCACTTCCTCCTCCTTCTCCTCCTACTACTATGACTACCATTATTGTTTTGCTAAATGTCCATGTTTCAAATTTACCTTTCAAACTGCCGTATTCACACCAGCAAACTACTGATGCTCTCAGGCTTTGTCAAAGAAGCTGCGTGTAGTAGGTGGGAGTTAATGCAGATACTCATAACTGCTTAAAGTGCAGAGTATTGACCCTAAAAGGAACATCTATATCACCCCTCCAGGGTTCACGGAATAGGAGGTAGAAAATATAAGACCTAGAGGATAAGAAAAATATGGCATGGCTACTGCACTCATCAATCACTGTAGCTGTGGCTACCCACACACTACCTGGACAAGAATGGCTAAACAACATTTTGTCATGGAAGGGGGAAGGGCTTGTAAGGACCACCCTTACCTGAGCAACTATTGAAATATGCCGGCGGTGGTGGCACACGCCTTTAATCCCAGCATCTGGGAGGCAGAGGCAGGCAGATTTCTGAGTTCCAGGCCAACCTGGTCTACAAAGTGAGTTCCAGGACAGCCAGGGCTATACAGAGAAACCCTGTCTCAAAAAAAACAAAAAGAAAGAAGAAAAGAAAAGAAAAGAAAAGAAAAGAAAAGAAAAGAAAAGAAAAGAAAAGAGAAAAGAAGTAACAGGTGCTAGAAGGGTGTGTCACTTTCCTTGGTGGCTTACCCACTGATGGGTTGCTTGTGCTCTAGTGAAAATCTTCCACTCATGCTCATGCAGTAACCCTAATTAAACTCAGTAAGTCAATGTACTAGCTAATTTTATGTCAACTTAATGCAAGCTATAGCTATTCAAGAGGAGAGAACCTCAATTGAGAAATGCCTCCAAAGACTGGGCTGTAAACACGCATTTTCTTCTTTTTTCTTTTCTTTCCTTTTCTTCTCTTCTCTTCTTTCTTTGTGAGTTTTTATTCTTTTTTATTGGATATTTTCTTTATTTACATTTCAAATGTTTTTCCCTTTCCAGGTCTCCCCTTCAGAAACTTCTATCCCATTTCCCCTCCCCCTGCCTCTATGAGGGTGCTCTCACACCCACCCACTCATCTTCCGGCCTTGGCATTCCCCTACACTGGGGCATGGAACTCCCTCAGACCCAAGGGCCACTCTTCCCATTGATGTCCAACAAAGCCATTCTCTGACACATATGTGGCTGGAGCCATGAGTCTCTCCATGTGTACTCTTTGGTTGGTGGTCCAGTCCCTGGGAGCTCTGGGGAGGGGGGTGGGTCTGTCTGGTAAGCATTGTCTTAATTAGTGATTGATTCTAGGGCAGCCTATTATAGAAGGTGCCATCTCTGCACTGATTGTCCCAAGCTATATAAGAAAGCAGGCTGAGCAAGCCATGAAGAGCAAGCCAATAAACAGCACCCGTCCATGGCCTCTGTCTGCATCAGCTTGTGCTTCCAGGTTCCTTCCTGTTTGAGTTCTTGTCCTAACTTTCTGAGCAGTTATATAGAATCATAAGCCAAAATAAAACCATTTCTCTTCAAGCTGTTTTTGATCATGGTGTTTCATCACAGCAATGATAACCCTAAGACAGTCACACACCACAAAAGACATGAAGGTAGGAAGGGAATTTGTTGGGAAGAAAGGTTTCATCAGGGGAGAGAAAAAGAGAAGACTTTTGTGTGTATGTGTACATGACTAAAACTTGCCAAAGGATTAAAATAACCCATTAAATTTGAATATGATGGTGCACATTTTTAAACCCAGAGCTTAGGAGATAGAGGTATTCAGATCTCCGTGAGTACTAGGCCAACCAGGGTTATACCGTAAGAGCCTGTTTCAAAAAAAAAAAAAAGAAAAAGAAAAAAAAGAAAGAAGAAGGGAGGAAGGAAAAAAAGATGGGTGGAAGGAAGGAAAGAAGGAAGAAGGAGAGAACAAGGAATAAGGAGAAGGGAAAGGAGGAAGAAGAGGGAACAAGCAAGAAGGAGGAGGAACAAAACACAGGAGGAAGAAGAAAAGAAGGAAGGAAGGAAGGAAGGAAGGAAGGAAGGAAGGAAGGAAGGAAGGAAGGATAGATACTAAGAAGAACATATACCACAAGTTGTTTTCATCCCAGGGATGAAAGTTTTGTTCCACATATGTAAATCAGTAACTGTAATTCAGCACTCAAATAGACTTAAAGACAGAAACCATATGATCCTTGAAAGTTATATCTAAAAAAGGCCTTCAACAAGTTCAAATCCCTTCATAATAAAAGCCCTGAAGAAACTAGAAGGAACATGCTTCAACATGCATAAGGCTATACGCAGCAAATCTATATCCAACATTAGACTAAATAGTGAGACACTGAAAGCATGTTTTCTAAAATATGGATTGAGACAAGGCTGCCCATTCTCTCCTGTTTAACACAGTATTCAAAGTCTTATCTCCACCAATAATGCAAAGTAAAAATAGACAAATAAGAAGTGCAGGAGTCCTATCCTCCGTGTTTGTAAATGGCAAGACCCTCTACTTAAACCCCAACAGCTTTTAGATCCAAAAACCATTTTCAGGAAGGCAGCAGAACAAAAATCAGCATACACAGATCAGTAGCTCTTCAGTATACCAATAACAAACTCATGGAGATAAAGAATAGAGTCAAGAGAGCATAAAGCTAATTTACCCACATTATAAGACCTAATACTTATATAATATTGTATAATGTGACAAATATAAATGGTCTTTGAACTCTGCTGTAATGTTATTAGATGGTGGTCAATCTTCATCCTGAGAAGTTCTGCTGCTATTCAAATGGAGTGACAAGAAAAAATAGCCTGTTTTCCTGGTTCTTAAATTATGCATTAAAGTATATAATGTTCATTGTAAGACTCCAAATTCTTCAGAACATATGTCCATGTCTTTGGATGCTTAATAAAATACTAATCTTAACAAAATTATACACAGAGGGACTTGCAGTTTCTGTATGGGTAGTTAAGATACATAAATACCACCCTATTCTAATGAGTAGAAGTCAGATCAAATTTAAAAATCAATGGTTTGTAGATTTGTCACAAAACAATAGATCCTGGTCAACTTGTTGGCCTAGAAGTGAATGTACAGTCAAACACAAGGAGTCTCCATCTACCAGAGCAACAACTTCTACAAGAACCAATGCCAGGATAGAAAACCCTGAAATGTAATTGAGCAATTGCTGGAGGTTCAGTGTGAAATTCCTGGGATATAAGTCATAGGATCTGAGATCCTGCTTTTGTTAGCTTTCCCTCAAGAAGTTCCACTATGAACTCACAGTAGAATCTAGTTAATATTCTCCTTGTACAGAGAGAAAAGAAAAAGAACCATTTTAAAATATGCTATAGCATCCTCTTCTTAGCAAAGCCTTCCTTGATGGGAACTATTTTATAAAAACCTAACCTGCTATGGTTTGTTTATATCATGGCCATTCTACCTAAAAGAAGCAGAAACACTAAACTCCAGCCATCCTGTTCTACCCAAGGGAAAGAGGGTTGGGGGGAATTGAAGAAACAGTGATAAAGTTCACAGTATAGTAGCAGTTTCGCTAAAAGACTAAATCTAGTATGAAGACTACATCATCTTCCCCTCTCCCCTAACATCTTAGCCTCATATTACTAGAGGCCTACTCACCACAGTTTTACTCAGTACCCAGGATTAACAAAACACACATCATGCAGTAAAAGGTAAACAGCCAAATCTGAAAGAACTGAAGAATCATAAGAATCACTTAGATATGGAAAAAGTTCTAAAATCATCAGACAGAGAACTTCTTTAAAATTCCAATTAACAAAGTAAATACTTTAATTAAAATGGTAAAAGACATCCAAGAACAAAGAAAAAGGAGAAATATGGAAATTCTAATGAGTACCTAAGAGAAATACAAAAGATTAATGCAACAGGAAAGAGGGCTGGAGGCTCCAACTAGAGAAGTGGGATATCAATACAGAAGGAGAGGAGAGACGAGGTACAAATTATATCAAGGTTGTTTAATAAAGCCTTAAGGAATCATATTATCTTATGTTCACCTAAAATTATATACAATGCATGTCATATAAGTGTATATGTATTCCTCTCCCCCCCCTTCTCTCTCTCTCTTGCACACACACATTAAAGGAGGCTAAGTCACTTGTGCTGACAAAGTCTCTTCAGGAACCACAGACTAACAAAAACCCAATACTATTCACCAGAAACCTCCTTTCAAATGGTCAATCAGGGTGATCTAAATGACTCCCCAAAAGATATAGATGATTGCTGTTGCCCTTGGTTGCTTCTCAGAGATTGAAGATAAGTCCCTACTGTCTGCTGAAGATACCTCACACTTAGGACACCAGACTCAGATTATTAGAGCTCCATCTTTTTTTGTTTGTTTGTTTGTTTTGTTTTTTGTTTTTCAAGACAGGGTTTCTCCGTATAGCCCTGGCTGTCCTGGAACTCACTCTGTAGACCAGGCTGGCCTCAAACTCAGAAATGCTCCTGCCTCTGCCTCCAAAGTGCTGGGATTAAAGGCGTGTGCACCACCACTGCCCGGCTTTGAAAGCCTGTTTCCTGCAGTCTAGCTTCCATGGTACTGGAAAAATATTATGCAAACCACCAATGGAGTGGGGACACAATTAATAGTTCTACCTAGCTGTAAAATACCCATGAACTGCAACAATAACAATAACAATATCTAATAACCAGTGTCCCAAGATACCTTATATATACTCACATATTGGTGGTAATCAACAGCTGTCTAACTAGACTCAAGGCCCACTCAAAAGGAGAAAAATCATGCCTGGTAATCTAGCCAACTTCCTGGAGCCAGTGAGATCATGGACTTTAGAAAAGGATCTACTACTGTCACCTTGCTGCACCAATACAATTCCTAACTACTAATGAAAATTAGAATCATCTGGGAGACACAACTCTGACTATGTTTTGGGGATATTATTTTGATTAGGTTAAATAAGTTGAGAAGACTTGTCTACTGTGGGTAGCACCATTCCCTTGGCTAGGATCCTTGATTGTATAAGTGAAGAAAGGGAGCTGAGCAATAGCAAGCTTTCATCTTGGTTGGTCTCTCATTGTAGGTATGATGTGACCAAATGTTTCAAGCTTCCACCACCTTGACCTTGCTACCAAGGGTAACTGAGAGTAACTGGAATTGTGAGCCAAAATAAATCTCTTTTCCCCTTAAGGCACTTTTATAGGAACATTTTATCACATCAACAGAAAACTAAATTAAAACATACTATATACTTTATTAAAGTAGAAATATGTTTTATATTCTTCATAGTTATATTCAACACCACAAATTACCCAATATACAAGTTACTTAAAGAAAAAGAACAAAAGAAAGGAAAAAGCAAGCATACTATCTATCAAACTGACACAGTACATTTTTATAGGCTATCTCTATTTCCCCAAGAATGTATGTCTTTGATGGTAAATTGAAGAAATAGTATTTTGAATGGACTAAACAAATCATCCATTATATTTGCAAGAATCATACATAATGCTTATGAATTCACATTTTGCTAACTTTCACAAAAAAAACTTTTCTAGTAATATTCCATAATACCCTATAAGACCAGTGATCTTGGACAGTATGTTTTATTTTTGCTTAATATGTCAATTATACCTTCTTTAAACTGTGAATTTCAGATTCTTGTTTTTCATTTAAGGTGGAGAGTCTTTTGTTTAACTGTATTGCTTCTTGTACTGTAACATAAAAATATTAGAGATGATTTATGTAAGTTGAACATTTCAAAGACAGTATCACTAATATAGGCATGAACAGACGCAATGCAATGTAGAATTATAACTTAATTTAAAGTCATTAAACTGCCATTGACTGCTACTAGTATCAGATAAGTTCCATTTCCTACTAATAAGGAACTCCACATAAATATTCCCCACTAAACATAAAAGCTTAGATAAGATAGCACCTACCATTTTGTTCTAACTTTACATGATTCTCTCTCACCAATCCAAACTGATTTGTTATTGCAAAATAGTATTTTTCAATTTCATTACGTTGCTTGTGATAATCTTCTTTAGCTAGATGGTGTAAATGAGCCTTTTGTTCCTATTTTGAAAAGTAATTTTGAAGTTATACATATAAAATAAGCATACACATACATGTATAACAACTTCTGATAGCTGTCCTCTGATTTCCATATGCATGTCATGGTACATGTATTTATAAAGATACGTTTTTAAAGTAGAATGACAAGGAGCAAGACAGATGAATCAACTGGTAAAGGCACTTACCATCATCCCGATGAACTGTTTCCATCTCCAGAGCCCACATGGTGGAAAGAATCAACTCTCAAAGGTTTTTCTCTGATCTCTAAGTTAGCAGTGCTCCATCCCACCCCATCCCCCATACATTAAATAAGAATGTAATTTTAAAAAATGGAATCACAATGACCAAGAACAATATTTTGCAGTGACAGGAAGAAATGTAATATCATAGAAAATGTACTAAAAGTGGAGACATAATTGGTAAAAGTTGTATCCTACTCAGAAGAGTTAAACCTATAAATTTATATCTACTTAGAAGGTTTAGTATTATCAATTACTAAACAATCGAAAACAATGAACCATATTTAAATATCATTAATTCCTCACTTAAGAGATTTACACTTGGGCTGTGGTGGTACATGCCTCTAATCCTAGTACTTGGGAGGCATAGGCAAGCAGATTTTTGAGTTCGAGGCCAGCCTGGTCTAGAGTGAGTTCTAGGACAGCCAGATTTATACAGAGAAACACTGCCTCGAAAAACAAAGCAAAACAAACAAAAAAGAAACAAAACGAAGAGATTTACACTAAATCTTAGCAGATATATAAAAAATTTAAAAACATTTTCACTGGATTCTAAGAGAATGTTTTCAAGTCAAGGAAATTTCACCTGACATTCATAATTACATAACCTTTAAGAGAACACCGTCTATTGCATATTAATTTATGATCCTACAATAGTCTCCTTAACCTTTCAGTTAAAAAGTAGTAAGTAGGTGCTCAACATCTACAAAAGTTAATAATCTCGTTAGTGAAAAATACAACAAAGTTTGAAGATTCCCTTCACAGGCACTCCCTATTCATAAAGCTCCATATACATTATAATATACTTACTCCAAAAATCCTTTGCTTGAAGCCAAGGTAAAATCCAAGGAAGATGAACTTTCATTAATTTGTATGATATAATTCTGCTTTTTAGATACTGAAGCTTATTCAATGGTCATGATAAATAAATACTATTAAAATTTCTAATCCTATAGGCACCTCTAGCTCTCTGAGTCATTTATGGCCATTTGAACCTGTGGGCATGAGGCATGCACACTGTACAGGCACACATATATAAAGGCCAACAATATAAACTAAAACATTTTATTCTGAAAAAAAATATACTGTCACTCTGAAGTACATCAAAACCTTCAACATGGAAACTTGGTTTTAATTTAACAAAGACATCTTTCCTCTAAGTCTTTCCTCAAAGAAGAATAATATACAAAAACGAAGCTAAACATGGCTTAAGGCATTGGACAAGGTTTTATTCCATTAAGCAGAAAGTAGTTACAGTCATGACAGTTATCTCTAACTTATGCACCATATCAGTTACTTGGTGCCCACTGAATAGGATTTTCTGCAGTGACCAACTTTCTGCAGTGTCCCAAATTTGCTCTCCAATCAACATATCTTGCTGTATTCTTCTTATTAGTAATGACCATGATTTTTCCAAGGTGAAATATACAAAAAATATTTTGATTCATGATGTGTTAACTTCTGAAGGGACAAATCGCTATCTTTACAGTCCACCTTTCCAAGGAAGTCAATTTCTTAAACTCCTGTAGACTGGCATTTACTAGGAGTTAAGTGCTCACTTCTAGGGAGTCATGGACATCTTTAAACTTTCTCAATACTATCTTACAATTATTTGTTTTAGGACATTGCTGTTATACAAGTTCTGTCTGTACACAACTGGGATGTCTGTCTTGTCTCACCCATAGTGCTGAAGAGGATAGAAGACAGTGCACTGCTTTCATAAAAGAAGAGTAAGTTTGAATTTTAAAAAGTCACATGAATTATTTAAAATTAGAATAATAAATTAAGAATTATAAGACAAATGCATATAAGAATGTTTGGAAAATACAAAAATTTTAACTTTAATATAAAAATATTATTCCTGAATAGGTATAAAATATTAAAAATGCTAAATGTATAAAATAATTTTAATGACAAGTGATACAATGTGTTCAACTTTCAAGAACAATATGACTCATCACTTATACTAACAAAAAACTTGGAGATATTTCCATGTTTTTTTAAGATTATGAGTATCTGTTTAATGAAATTTTAAACTGGAATAAAATAAAATACATTTTATATGGCCTTTGAACCTTCACTTGTAGCCTTATCTCCCAGGTCAAAGGGTACTTTATTCAATTTCTCTATATTTTGTGTAAAATCACTGTAGCGTTGAAGATGACTTTCAGCACAAATGTCATGGTACTTCCAACAGCTAAGCTGGAATCTAGTTTTTCAGCTTCTTAATTAAAGTCAGTTTAAAATCGTCTGACAATATTATCTTTATTTTCTCCAGTTGAATAGCACAGAATCTTCACATCTTTTACTCAGTCAAGCCTAACAATCTTTCTATGAGCTCTTTTCATTTTTGATACCTCAAAATATTTCCAAGAAGCAAAATATTTAATATAGTGTTCAATGTCATAGCAATGGTCTTCATTTATTATCTATGTGATAGCAAATTGTACTCAAAAATTAATTTTACTTGCTTTACAGTCTATTCCAAAGAATGAAGACTAGAATAACAAAAGCCCACCCAAGATGCCTCTGAAGATTTAAACTTCAGCCCTTTAAACTGTGACAATTCTATTCAAATGGACACACACACACAAACACACATCTTATAGAATCAAATACAGCTACAAGGGAGAATATTAAAATAAGCATTCCATGAAATGTTATTTTGTTAAATAAATACTAATTTTTGAGTGCACAGAAATTAAAATAACAGCAATACTTAACAATAACAAGTATCATATACTAACTATAGAATAACAAACAATGGACACTGCCACATATTTTATTTATTTTGTAATATATACGCACTAAGAAATCTGCAAATAAATTTATAAATTTTATCTAAGCTATAATGTCTTTGAAATTGTGGCAGCCCTTTAAACTGTAACAATATCTAGTAGCAACTACTCTGCTTTTAAACTAAAAGTATCAAGTTATATTACAACATTACAATCTTGTGTACTGCCTCAAGTTGTAAAAATGTGTAATTTTCTTACCATTTCACTCACTTTCTTCTGTAAAGAATACTGAGAAACCTTGAAAAAAAGGAAGACATTTTTCTATTAAAATTCTTTACTATAAATTTCTTCTGACATCAAAGCTGCGTGCTACCAGCTGTAACCTTTATGTTCTATTACGGTATTTAAAGATTTTTTTCTTCAATTTTTAATAGTAACTTTCTTTCTTACAACACCAGTACATTTAAGCCATTTTGGTGTCTTGTGCCTATAATTATAGCACTTGGAAGTAAGACCAAGACCAGCCTCAGTTACATAGTTGAGATCCTGTCTCTAAAATATATCCATTGCATTTGTTTACATGTATTTAAAGAACTACTATCACTACATATGTTCCTGGGACACAGCATAAATGAAACAGATCCCTATCTGTAAGAGTGTATTTTCTAGCTGGGCATGGTGGTGCACACCTTTAATTCCAGCACTTGGGAAGCAGAGGCAGGCAGATCTCTGAATTCACAATGGCCAGCCTGGTCCATAGAGTGAGTTCCGGGACAGCCAGGGCTACACAGAGAAACTCTGTCTTGAAAAACCAAAAAAGAAAAAGAAAAAAGAAAAAAAAGTGTATTTTCTGGTGCAGTAATAGTAGACAGACAGCAGGTATAAGTACTATACTATGTAAAGAATGATAACTACATTTTTTTTTTAATTTTGATAAACAGTGTCTGGTAGTGTTTGACATTTCACATTAGCTGTTCACTAGAAGAAAATAGTAAAGAACAAATAAACACAGAAATAAAAATTATTTTGAGTAAAAAAAAAAATTTCATGACCCTCAGTGAGTCCTGAATACTCTAGTACTTCCAGAGCTTCAGTGAACTTGATAGCAATCGATGTCCTATTGTATGGGACTCTGAGAGCATGTCATGGCTATAGAAAACACAGGATTCCAACATTTAACTCCACCAGAGCTTACCTGATCCCTTTCATGTTTATAGCTTTGCCTAGTTTTCAGGATTTTAGCATTCTGAATTATTCTTGAATATGCTTATATTTGAATTTTGTAGTTAATCATTTTAGTAAAATAAATTTCAAAAAGCATAATTCCTAGAGTTTGTTCTTTAAAAAAACATTATAAAGCTACTTTAATACTTTGGAGTCAGAAGGGCTCAGCCCCTCACTCCCAGGAATGCTCAGAGACAGGGAAGCTACATGAAGGAGCAGAGCAGGAAAGGGAGGCATTGTAGACTCAGGGCAAAGGCAGGTCATCAGTGCTGGGACATGTGAGCACTACAGGAAGACCCTGGAGGATGGTGGCCCTGGTACCCAGCACACAGGTGAAGGACACAGAGCAACTGGGGTTTTATGTCTCCTTTGTTTGCCTTTTTCTGCTTCTGCTGCACAATCTCCAAATTCCTGGGGCTAGAGATGATGTGCACACTGTTTCTCTGTTTTCAGTCAGCAGCAGAAGCCCTTCATCTCTGAGCATTCCCTTAACCAAGTGTCACTCTGTTTTTTTATATTTTCTGACAAGCCAGCTCACACTGCATACATTTTTGTCTTTAAAAAAAATGCCACTTATTCCTCCAGAATAGCTGACCAACTTAAACTCTAGTCAGCCATGTGTGAATTCTCATCTTCTTCAATATACTTAACATTTGTTAAACTTTAAGAAAAATAAAATAACTGCTTCACATTGTCTATGAAACAAATGCCTTAGCCAGCTGCCATGACCTCAACAGAATAGGTTATGTGTAAGTCATTTCTTCAGTATATATTGAATGTTTGCCCCCTGTAAGGAAAGTACATTAATGTAGGTATTAGTGTAACAACAGTGGACCCAGGAAAAGCTTGCCCACTTTTACTGTGAGAAAGAAACCATTAAGTAATGTGCATAAGTTAAAATATATGACATTTTAGATATTGACAAGTGCTAAAGAAAAATAATCAGGAAAAGCAACTTCATTGCATGGTTAGGAAAGATCTTCCTGAAAGAGCAACTTTTGATTAAAGGCTTGAAATAGAAGAAAGAGTATTTCAACAAGTTCAAAGTGCTTAACATGGTCGATAACCTCTTTTTGTTTCTCTGTTTCAAAGAACTAAAAAGCTCATGTGGAAAGAAGGAAGTAAAAGAGAAAACAGACAAAGATAACTTCAGAGATAGCAGAAAGAAGATGACTGTGAGCCCTGTAATTTGTGGTAGGGGTTATATTTTTGCAAATTTATGAGGAGCTTCAAGCAAATAGACGGATTGCTGCTGTAAAGGATTTCTCTGATTTAAGTCAGCACAAGGAGTAAACAGAGATGATGCTGTGAATATACATTATTGTAACCAGCCAGCCATTCCATTACAAATAGTGAAAACATATATTTACTCTGTATGACATTATGAAATGATGCTGTCATCTGCAAAGTTCATGCTTGAGAACTGTGTAAATTATACAATAAGAACATAATGTCTAAAATTATTTGTATACATGTATAAAACTATGAGGGAGTAAAAAGTAAAAATTTTAAAGTTGTCATTAAAAAGATAATATGTTATTTTTACCAAACATAAATGTATCTGTTTCTGAATAACACTGAAACCAAAACTAAGTATAAATAAATTAAATAATAGATAAATAAAATATGGCATATGCAAGACTGAAAATTATCCCATAAAGCAGTAGTAGACTTTCTCCTGGATAATTAGCACACTTAAATCTTCAGCCTAGCCGGGTGGTGGTGGCGCACGCCTTTAATCCCAGCACTTGGGAGGCAGAGGCAGGTGGATTTCTGAGTTTGAGGCCAGCTTGGTCTACAGAATGAGTTCCAGGACAACCAGGGATACACAGAGAAACCCTGTCTCTAAAAAACAAAAAGCAAACAAACAAACAAAAAATCTTCAGCCTAGGCCAGAAGAACACCAGGAGGCAACTGCCTGAACACAATGCATCCAAAAGCACAAGACCAGTCTTAATCTCTACTGACAGGATCCCATAAAATTAAAACATTTCTACACAGCAAAGGAAACAATTAACTGATTAAGAGACAGCCTACAGAATGCGAGAAAATCTTTGCTAGGTATATATCTTTAAAAGGACTAATATCTAGACTAAACAAAGAACTCGAAAAACTAAATATCAAAATATCAAATCACATACTCAATACATATGCTAATAAGATTAACAAATAGTTCTCAAACGATGAAGTACATATTGCCAACAAAATATAAAAATGTTCAATCTTTCTAACTATCAGAAACATAAAAGCATATTATCTCACCCCAGACAGAATGGCAGTCATTTAGAAAATAAACAATTCCAGGCATGGCAGTGCACATTGTTAATCCACACACTCAGAAGAAAGAAGCAAACAGTTCTCTGTGAGTTTACGACTACCACCTTAACAACAATATGAACTAACCAGTTCCCCCACAGATCATGTCTCTAGCTGTATATGTAGCAGAAGATGGCCTAGTCAGGCCTCATTGGGAGGAGAGGCCCTTGGTCTTGAAAAGATTATATGCCCCAGTACCGGGGAATGGCTGGGGCCAGGAAGTGGGAGTGGGTGGGTTGAGGAGCAGGGCAGGGGGAGGGTATAGGGGACTTTTGGGATAGCATTTGAAATGTAAATGAAGAAAATATCTAATAAAAAAAAAAGACTACCACTTTATCTTCATGGCAAGTTCTAACCCAGCCAGGGTTACACAATGAGACCTTGTTTAAAAGCGCGCGCACACACACACACACACACACACACACCAAGGACAAAGGGGAACATTTATACTCTATTTGTATGAATGTGAACTAATCCAGATACTATGGAAATCTGTATCTACCATATGACCCTGCTATATATATATAGCTCCTGGGTATTTACCCTGAAAGGTCCACATAAACGTATCACAGAGATACTTGTGCATCAATAGTTACTGCAGCAATCCCATGTACACTAAGTTATGGAATGAAGACAGGTGTCCACTAGCAGAGGACTGCATATAGAAAGTATTAAAAGTGGAGAGTTTAGGGCTGGAGAGATGGCTCAGTGGTTAAGAGCACTGACTGCTCTTCCAGAGGTCCTGAGTTCAATTCCCAGTGGCCACATGGTGGCTCACAACCATCTGTAATGGGATCCGATGCCCTCTTCTGATGTGTCTGAAGACAGCTACAGTGTACTCATATATATACAATAAATAAATAAATCTTTTTTTTTAAAGTGGAGAGTTTAACCATAAAAAAATATGTAGTTTGCAGGAAAATTGACACAACTTGAAATGATCATATTAAGTAAACTAAATCAGTGTCAGAAAGACAAATATCAGGTTTGCTTTCATTTGTGGTTCACAGGTTTTATATAGATACATAAAATCATGTGTATATATGACATGAAAGATGTGAAACTAGGGGAACATGAACAACTAACAGGAAGGAAATAGAACAGAGAGCAAAGAGAAGCATGGGGGATAGGCTAGGACATCATATACTATATTAAAAACATCCTATGTAGCCCAGTACATTGCCCAATGAATATAAATCAAGGAATTGTTCTTAATTGCAAAATAAAATCAGTATGCCAACACAAGGAAGCTTGGCTTTTTTGACTATATTTCTATTTCAAAATAAAAGTTATCCCATGAAAAACTGAAACCCTAAACTTGTAGCATTAAGCATATAAAGGCCCAGTACACACTCCCTGAACATATACACAACCAGGAGATTATCAGTAACTTCTCAAGATTCAGAAAAAGAAGGAAGTATCATAAATGAATTCTGTAGCAAGAGTTATATGACATAATTTCACCAGAAAATGTACTTCCTGTGAAAAAGGGCTAGCAAGTTAAAATTTACGAACCACATCAAAAACAAGGACCTCCAAGGGGAAAACTCAGCAGGCAGACACTGCAAACAGGAAGACTTAAACCCAATAATTAGAGATAAGAGATAAAAATCTCAAAGATATAAAATTATTTTTATATGATTAAAGACATAAAAGATAGAGTAAAAAGCATGAGAAAAGTATAAGACACTATAAAAAAGGCAGATTTGAGAGCGCACCAAATTGAACTTCCATAAAAACAGAAATGCAGTTATAAAATGAAAAACTTAATGGATAAGTTATATGACAAATAAAACATAGTTGAAAAATTAGTGAACTAGAAGATAAATGTAAAGAAACTGCATAAAATATGGCAAGCCCACAGAGAGAAAGAGTGGGTGAGAGCACAAAGATATGTGAGGTGGATCGAGAAGATTCAAAATGTATCTTCTTTTTTTTTTTTCAATTTTTTAAATTATTTTCTTCATTTACATTTCAAATGCTATCCCAAAAGTCCCCTATACCCTCCTCCGCCCCCTTCCCTGCTCCCCTACCCACTCACCCCCCTTCTTGGCCCTGGCGTTCCCCTGTACTGGGGCATATAAAGTTTGCAAGACCAAGGGACCTCTCTTCCCAATGATGGTCAACTAGGCCATCTTCTGCTACATATGCAGCTAGAGACACGAGCTCTGGGGGTACTGGTTAGTTCATATTGTTGTTCCACCTACAGGGTTGGAGACCCCTTCAACTCCTTGAGTAATTTCTCTAGCTTCTCCATTGGGAACCCTGTGTTCCATCCAATAGATGACTGTGAGCATCTACTTCTGTGTTTTCCAGGCACTGGCATAGCCTCACAGGAGACAGCTATATCAGGGCCCTTTTAGCAAAATCTTGCTGGCGTATGCAATAGTGTCTGTGTTTGGTGGCTGATTATGGGATGGATGCCCAGCGGCAACAGTCTCTGGTTGGTCCATCCTTTTGTCTCGGCTCCACACTTGATCTCAGTAACTCCTTCCATGTGTGTTTTGTTCCTAATTCTAAGAAGGGGCAAAGTGTCCACACTTTGGTCTTCGTTATTCTTGAGTTTCATGTGTTTTGCAAACTGTATCTTGGGTATTCTGTTTCTGAACTAATATCCACTTATCAGTGAGTACATGTTATGTGGGTTCTTTTGTGATTGGGTTACCTCACTCAGGATGATACCCTCCAGATCCATCCATTTGCCTAGGAATTTCATAAATTCATTGTTTTTAATAGCTGAGTAGTACTCCATTGTGTAAATGTACCACATTTTCTGTATCCATTCCTCTGTTGAGGGACATCTGGGTTCTTTCCAGCTTCTGGCTGTTATCAATAAGGCTGCTATGAACATAGTGGAACACGTGTCCTTATTACCAGTTGGAACATCTTCTGGATATATGCCCAGGAGAGGTATTGTGGGATCTCTGGTAGTACTATGTTCAATTTTCTGAGGAACCGCCAGACTGATTTCCAGAGTGGTTGTAGAAGCTTGCAATCCCACCAGCAATGGAGGAGTGTTCCTCTAGTCCACATCCATGCCAGCATCTGCTGTCACCTGAATTTTTGATCTTAGCCATTCTGACTGGTGTGAGGTGGAATCTCAGAGTTGTTTTGATAGAAATGGAAATTTGCAAATTCATCTGGAATAACAAAAAACCTGGGATAGCAAAAACTATCCTCAACAATAAAAGAACCTCTGGTAGAATCACCATGCCTGACCTCAACCTGTACTACAGAGCAATTGTGATAAAAACTGCATGGTACTGGTACAGTGACAGACAAGTAGACCAATGAAATAGAATTGAAGACCCAGAAACGAATCCACACACCTATGGTCACCTGATCTTTGACAAGGGAGCTAAAACCATCCAGTGGAAAAAAGACAGCATTTTCAACAAATGGTGCTGGCACAACTGGTGGTTATCATGTAGAAGAATTTGAATTGATCCATTCTTATCTCCTTGTACTAAGGTCAAGTCTAAGTGGTTCAAGGAACTCCACATAAAACCAGAGACACTAAGACTTATAGAGGAGAAAGTGGGGAAAAGCCTCGAAGATATGGGCACTGGGGAAAAATTCCTGAGTAGAACAGCAATGGCTTGTGCTGTAAGATCGAGAATTGACAAATGGGACCTCATAAAATTGCAAAGCTTCTGTAAGGCAAAAGATACTGTCAATAAGACAAAAAGGCCACCAACAGATTGGGAAAGGATCTTTATCAATCCTAAATCAGATAGGGGACTAATATCCAATATATATAAAGTACTCAAGAAGATGGACACTAGAAAATCAAATAACACCATTAAAAAATGGGGCACAGAGCTAAACAAAGAATTCTCAACTGAGGAATACCGACTGGCTGAGAAGCACCTGAAAAAATGTTCAACATCCTTAATCATCAGGCAAAATGTATCTTCTAAGAAAATCAAAAGGAGAAAAGATTGAGATTATTGGGGAAGGTAAAACGTAAAGTCATCACAGCTTAATTTTTTTAAATCAAAAATATTAATTTCACATCTCAAAAACACTTTGAATTATATAAAATGGGAGAATGGCAAATATTTTGGTAATAAGAATTATTATAATTCCACTCAGATAGCTGTAGATCTCTTCTTCAATATTTTAGAATACATATATTCAGTTTCATAGCATAATTCAGAGAAAAGTACAACTATCCCATAGACTTTGTGCTCTCACACATGAGCAACCTCCTATTAACATCTTTTTCTCTTCTCCCCTCCTCTCTTCCTCCTCCCCTCCCCCACACAAATTATGTACCTGTACAATTACTGAACCTACAATGACACGTTACCACTTGAAGTCCACAGATTATAACTGGGTTCACTCTTGAACACTCTATGGGTCTAGACAAATATCACCACACAGAGTATTTCCACTATGTTAAAAGCGTTCCATACAAAAAAAAAAACCCCACAAAACAACAACAACAAAACAAAAAACACCTTTTAAAAAATACCAGGCACTGGTGGCACATGCCTTTAATCCCAGCACTTGGGAGGCAGAGGCAGGCAAATTTCTGAGTTCAAGGCCAGCCTGGTCTACAAAGTGAGTTCCAGGACAGCCAGGGCTACACAGAGAAACCCTGTCTCGAAGAAACAAAAAAACAAAACAAAACAACAACAACAAAAAAGTGTTCCATATGCTTTTTTCTCCTCTGATTAAAAAAAAAGAATATTTAATTTTATAAGAAACAGTCAAATTATCTCCACAGCAATATATATTCCTGTAGCTACCCGTCCCTGACAGCACTTGCTGGTATCTGTGTTCTGGATTTTGGTTATTCCAATTGAAGTACAGTGTTGTTGGGGTTGTTTGTTTGTTTGTTTGCTTTTTGATAATTTGCAGTTCCTTCATGGCATATGATGTGCACTACCTTCTCATGTGTGTATATGCCGCCTGTCTGTGTATCTTTGGTAAGGTTTTTATTAAGATCTGTGATGTATTTTTTTATTTGGGATGCTTGCTTTTCTCTTACTGGGTTTTAATATACCTGTCTCTGTATGTTATGGATAGCTGCCTGCATCAGGAATTCCTTCTGTAAATACTATCTTTATCTCTGTGGTTTGTTTTTCACTCTGTTGATATAGTGAATGCCCCACTGCTCCAGTGTTGTTTGTTGATGAGGGTGTTTTCCACCTTCAATTAGGACCTTTTGTGCTACATGTCCTCTGTCCTCCTGGTAAAAATGTTATTCAGATGGCTAAGACTTATTTATGGATCAATACATACACATATTCACAACTCCAAGAATTCTGTTATCTTTCATCGATGTGACTGGGTGAGGCATAAGACCATTAAGTTTCAATAATAGAAAGAGAAACTTATTAAATATGACTTCAGATCTGCCAGAATCATTAGTATCTTATTGTCTATAAAACCAGTAAGTTTAAATTTAGTGAGAAAACAGTGAAACAGTGCTATGGAAGTCACCTATCTCTTTAACCCAATGCAGTTTTGTCACAGGCTACCATCTCCTGTTCATGCTTCTACAGAGTCAATGAAGCCAACTCTTCTTCTCATTTACTCTACCACACAGAGTAATAATGAAGACACTTCATTACCCAACAGAAATTATCGTATTTGGGAAATACTAATATAGTTCAACTTCCTCGTTTTACTTAAAGGAAATTGAAGTTCAAGAAATATTATATAAAAAACCATTAATCCACAAAATCATCAGCAAAATTATCTAGCCCTTTGGACATAATGTTTTGATAAGGAAAGTCTGATTTGTTAAGTAAATCCTCTCTTTGAAATCAACTAAATACCTAATACCATGCTTATACAGAATGGAGCATATTCAAAAAAACAATCTATAATAATTAAAACAATTTCTTTCTTTCTCTTTTTTAGTATTTGGTTTTCTGTTTCAGCTTGTTTTGGAATTAAGTGGTTAGAACCTCCTGGCTATGAGCTCCACAATAAAAGGCACTATCTACTATCTGATCATTTTTGGTGCCCAGTACCTGGTAAAGTATAGCCTTATGAAAGGATAAAAAGAGGAACAAAACTAAGTCACCAGAATGTAAAAAAGAGGCAGGTTGCTGCTCTGTGATGAAAGGTCTTCGCAGTGTTGGTTTCATTCAAATCCTTACCTGATTAGGGATATTACCTAAGTTTCTTCAAGCTGGGGTCAGGAGATGGGACTCACAGGGATCCTTTCCTGCTCTACTCTGTCCACGTATCATGTTCGACAGATCAGGTACTGTGTAGTACGTCACTTGTACTATGTCACCATCAAGACAAAACATGTCCTTAGACCTATTCAAGGGTCAGTCATATGAAGGAATTTCTCTTGTTTTGAAAATACTCTACAATCATCCAGATAGTTAGGTGGTGTATATATGAAAACAACTAAAATTAGCTAAAAATAATAAATTATTTACATCAAAATTAATATACTCTTTGTTGAAAATATTTTGGTAGGAAAATGTGATACTTTTTTTCAACACATACAAAAAAAAGAAAATAAGTAAATTAAGAATATAAGTTAGTACCACTAATTAGAAAGGATATTTTTATAATAGCTACAGTGATTGTGGTTTCTATTTTCTAAGTTACATGAACCTTTTATCTTACAAATAATCAGGAAAAAAAATTCCCCTATTGAGATTGATTTTTAAATTAGGAGCTTTACTATATAGCACAGTCTGGCCTGTATACCAATCTCCCAAGTGCTGCAATTACAGAACTAACCCGGAACATTTTAAACTGAGTATCTGCAGTAAGGTAAGAACGACGAAGCTCAAAATTATATAAATGTTAAGTAGAAACTGGACCTTTTATTCCATCAACTTGAAAAGTAATGATGGGTGTCAGCATCAACATCTCGCCACACAATTACTTCGTACTGACAAGTTTAAAGGCATTAAGTTGTGTTCCATAACTATAACTGTCCTCCATTATTTGCTTGTAGGTAAATTCCAAACATTACAATCAATATACTATTTAACACAGTGTCTCTCTCCTTCTCCACAGGCCCAGTGTGCTACTGAAGAGAATACACTAGAATCAGGATTTAACAGCTTCTCCTTTGATACTACATCAGTTTCTCAAATCATTCTAGATTATAATTTACTTTGTTTGTTTGCTTATTTGTTTGTTTGATTGTTTAAAACAGGGTTTCTTTGTGTAACAGAGCCCTAGCTGTCCTGGACTCACTTTGTAGAAAAGGCTGTCCTCGAACTCACTCTGCCTGCCTCTGAATTCACAAGTGCTGGGATTAGAGTTGTTCTGTACCATACCATCTTAATTCACTTTACTGCTTTCTTAACAATCATTTGTTTCCCTGGCGATTCACTGGCTTTTTACTGCTGTGGTTCGAACAAAAACTCCCTACCACAGCAGTTTTCAACTTGTGGGTTGCAACCTCTTTGGAGGTCAAATGGCCTTTTCACAGAGGTTGTATAAGACCATCAGAAAGCACAGATATTTATATTATAATTCATAACAATAGCAAAATTTTGTTAAGTAACAATGAAAGTAATTTTGTGGTTGGGGGGTTACAACATGAGGAACTGTACTAAGGGGTCACAGCATTAGGAAGGTTTAAAACCACTGCCTTACTATGTTATAAATATCTCCCAGTCTCCCGTTTGTTTTTTCTCAGACACAGAACCCATTCTCTTCTTATTCTTGAAAGTATCTCTTAAAGTTCACCAACATTTTGTATTTAATTTTTCCATACTTTGTTACCTCAAAGTAACAAAAGAAGTCCAAAATAAAAATTGCTAATGCCTTAAAGAGACTGTGAATAGAACTAATACAACTGAGTAACAATTTGGAAAATATGGAATATGATAAATATCTCATGCTGTGCTATAAGGATAAATTCACAATATTAATGTCTAATATAAAATTGAGTGTAAATGGACTAAAGCATGAGTGAGTGGGAACTTGAAGTGGTAGTGCCCTTCTATGTCCTATGTCCTAGGTCTAGGGACATGCTTTGTCTTGATGGTGACATATTATAGGTGACATTCTTAAATTCCCAAAGCCATAAAAATATAAACTTATTCATGACAAGAATTAAACAAAAGGACAAATTAACTGTTAATCTCAGTCCTCTAGAGGCAAAAGAAGGCAGATCTCTGTGAGTCTGAGGCCAGCCTGGTCTACATAGTGAGACAATAGACAGACAGCAAAGAAAAACTACTTGAACCTCCTACCACAGGTAAGAGGTTTATTTTAATGAAATATACAGAACATGTGTGGCTAAATTGACTAACATTAAACCACTCCCTAAACATCTATGTTTATATCTACAGAGAGCCCCTTAAGGTACTAAGCCCATTTCAGAAGATGAGGCCGAATGTAAGAGCTGGAGGATTGGGCCAGAAGCTATGTGATCTGATCTTGCAAGCAGGACACTGTAAACGCAACTACAAACTCAGTAGCTGTGCACACCGGCACTAGATCCACAGGCTCTCCTAACAATCAGTTATGGGGCAGGGAAGAACTCCAGGGCCCTGCCATATACTGTCAATCTGTTGACAGCTGACAGATTTTAGGAGAGGAGGGGAATGATATCCAGGTGAATATCCATTATATCCACCTGGCTCACCAGGCTCTGATAGTTCAAAACTCAAGTTGACAGTAAACTCTGTGGGACACTAAACAGAAGCACAACTAGAAATAGGAAAAGAGATGTATTGGAGGGTGTAAGTTAAGGTAGGAGGGACACAGGAGAGGAAAGGAGAGAAAAGGACCCAGAATATAAAGGCACATGTATGAAACCATGAAAGAACAAAATTTACTAATTAAAAAGAAGAAGAAACTCAAAGAAATGGATAGATAAAAATCCAGTGATAACAAAGAAATACAGGCGAGAAAAAAGCAGTTCACAGGTAAACAAAAACAAAGTCTTAAAAACACTGACTCACCATTGGTCTAATTTTTCTGAGCAACGTTTCATGTTTTTCAATCAGAAAACTTCACCCCTAATACTTTAACCATTTTCTAAGAACAAAGGTGTTCTACACAACTCTAATACAAATTATACCTATAGGAATAGTAACAGTAATCCATATGGTTTAACAACTAGTCATATCCAAATATCTCCAACTGAAACTAAGTGTTTTTATGGCTGTGTCTTTCCTTCATACAGGATCCAATCAAGGTTCACATTTCGTGTATAGTTTCTCTCTCAACAAGAGTGTATTCCACTCTTACATTTTTTCATGAAAATGAATTATTATACAAGGTATGTATATAGCCCAAGAATGACCTCAAACTCATAACCCTTCTGCCTCAGCCTTCTAAGTGCTGAAATTGCAGCTGTAAGACACTATTACTTAATTTTGACAATTTTTAATATTCCAAGTTTTATAGGGTATCCTGTAAAATCTTCTGCAGTTTCTATGAAACTGAGAACAATTTAAGGGCTAAAGCTATAATTTCTTAGTCTTTATATTTGCAGAAAACAAGGGATTCACATGTAGCAAATACTCAGTTAATGATAGAGTTTTTTTTTTGAGACAGGGTTTCTCTGTGTAGCCCTGGCTATCCTGGAACTCACTTTGTAGACCAGGCTGGCCTTGACTCAGAAATCCGCCTGCCTCTGCCTCCCGAGCGCTGGGATTAAAGGCGTGCGCCACCACACCCGGCCAATGATAGAATTTTTTGAGAGAGTCTCTCATTGTTTCTTCAGTGTCAAACTGGCATAAATTGCTGAAAAAAAATTACACAGATAAAGCTACATGCTCCTTATGATACAGTAACACTGAACCCATGGCAATCATCATTACCAATGTCATATTTGACCATCTAATTTGTTCTTTGTAAGTAATGTTATCTACATGATAATACTTTGAAATCATGAACACATCTTCTCCAACAACCTTTCAGTTTTGACTTCATTTTATTTTTTGTAGGCTCCTGAAGTAAAAAATCTTTCCCCTTTTATGCTCACTGCTGTATTCTCTTCACTCAGAAAAAATGGCACACAGCAGACTTTCCACGAACAAGGGCAGATAAGTTACCAGTAGCCAAACACTCTACTTTCTATGAGACTGGACAATTTAAGGACAAAGGCTATTTTTTAGCTTTATATCTGCAGAAAATCAGACTTCATATGTAACAAATATTCAGTTAATGCTAGAATTTGTTTGCTTTTTTTTTTTTTTTTTTTTGAGACATGGTCTCTCCATTATGTAGCTATGGCTATCCTAGAACTCATTATGTAAACCAGACTGGCCTCAAACTCAGATATCTGCCTTCCTCTGTCTTCAAGGTGCTAGAATTTCAACTTTTAAGGACTACAGATAAATTATAACATATAGGTCTTAATTATTTTCCCTCACACAAGAAATATTAAAAACTATAGTTGTGTTTTCCTTATGGTATAATAACACTGAAACCTATTGTGGAAGTTTGAATAATAATGACCCCCCCCCCAGGCTCAAATGCTTCTGCACCAGGAGGGTGGCATTATTTGACAAGGATTAGGAGGTGTGACCTTGTTGGATTAGGTATGGCCTTATTGGAGTGTTTCACTGGGAGTGGACTTTCAGGTTTTAAAAGCCCAAGCCAGAGCCAGTCTCAGTCTCTCTGCCTATGGAATGGATCAGGATGTAGAACTCTCAGCTACTTCTCCTACATCATGTCTGTCTACGTGCCACCATGTTTCCCACCATGAACTAACCTCTAAACCTGTAGGCAAGCTTCCAACTAAATGCTTTCTTTATAAGAGCTGCCTTGGTCCTGGTATCTCTTTACAGCAATAAAACAGGAATGAAGACACCTATATTACTATAACAAATATGAAGGCTACTTTAATATACTATTTGTATAGGTGTGTTCTATTTAATATATGTATATGGAATTTAAAATACAGTATAAAACAAATTCAAATTTCAAATTATGGTTCCTATGCAAAAGTCTTATGTAACTTAATGTTATATAAATATTATTAGCTTTGCTAACCATGTTAAATGGTGTTTCACTGACAATGCTAAAATAGAAGATTGATTTTTAAACAGTAAGTTACTTTACCTGCAATGTTTTTAATGTTTCTTTCAATCCTTCTATTTCTTTTTCTTTGATTTCTGTAGCAAGTTTGTATTTTCCCTTTAAGAAAAAAAAAATCACACTTCAATGCTTTTAGTATAAATATAAAAGAAGAAAATAGAAGAACTCAAGAGCCAAAACCTATACTTTAAATCTAACACTTCACAGACTTTAAACCTATGTGTACATGACAAATTATATTTCCGGCAGCCTTTAAACATCAAAGTACTGTAATAACCTATATATAATTATTATAAAATAAAATATTTTCACTATGACAACTCAATTCATTGAAAACACTTCTAAGAGACCCTATAGATATAACTATTAAGTTCTTACATAGAATATGCAATCATCTTTCAGCATTTATAAGGAACTAAGTCTAAAAGGCCCTCTATAAATAACAAAACCCCAGGATGCTCAGCCCATATATTTAAAAAAATGGCATAGTGTTTGCACATAATCTACACACATTCTCTTACATTTCAAATTATCTCCAGATTACTTATACTACTTAATACAAAATATATTCCATACAAATAGTTATTGTAAAGCACTGATTATGGGATGATATCATGAATAAAATCTATGTATCCAGCATAGAGGCAATTTTTCTTAACTAATATTTTTAATTAGTGGCAAGTTGATCCATGCATGCAAAACTGTGAATGCAAAGGGTAAAATGTTTTCTAAATAATAAAGTATAGGCATATTTACATAGTGAATATAAAGATAAGGGAGACTTTCCTTTAAAAGTCTCTTGCTTTAGAGTATGTCTATAAATTAATATTGTAAATTCTACATCCATTGGCATAATAAAAAACATATCAACTATGTTACCATGGGAAAATATTCAGTGCCAGCTAAGTTTCTTGATTTGTTAAAAGTCATGTCTCTTCTCCCAATTGGCTAGCAACCAGATGCAAGTCATCTCAATAATTCTACATTTAAAGCAGGTGCCCACACCAAAAAGGCAGTAGAGCAGTGGCTCTCAACTTTCCTAATGCCACAACCTTTTAATATGGTTCCTCATGTTATGGCGACCCCCAATGATAAGATTATTTCATTTCTACTTCAAAACTGTAATTTTGCTACTGTCAATCATAAATATAGGCATGCAGGATATCTGATATACAATCCCCAAAGAGGTTGCAACCCACAGGTTGAGAACCACTGCACTAACACATGGGATGGCTCATAGAAAGAAGTAGAAGGGAAGAGTATAAGTTTGGGTACTAAAGAAGCCTCAGTCTAGTCCTAATTTTCCCATGTGAAGTCATCTCACCTGCTAGGCCTGAATATTCTCAATCATAAATAACAAACATCAACCAACAAACTTGATTACCTCAAGTTCTTTCTGCTTGTAAGATTTTAATTAGCCAATATTTTCCACTATTTTATTACTAACACTCACTTCTACTATAGTGAACAATGATGATAAATTCATTTAACTATATTTTAAGTTATTTTGAAAATTAATAGCTACCTTTTCTTCTTCCAAGGCATACATCTTCATCTGCAGCTGGTCAGTTTTAAAATCAAAAACAGGTAAATAAATTTTTAGCAGTGATTTCTATTAATCAGTATTAATATCAAAGTAGTTTATACTTCTATATTGAGTTTACATAGTTTGAGCATGTTCTCACATTCGGAAAATATAAATATATGAAAGAGGAAAGGCAGTCACTATAGCACATAAATAACTAAATCACTTAAGCACCAATCATTTCCTTGAAGTTTGGTTTAACTCTCCAAAAATCCTAAATATCTGAATGGTTTTACAATCTACTTTTAAACAATAGCATGTATCATTTTCTAAAGGTATAATTTCACGAAATCATAGCATTTGTATTTTCATGAAGATAGTAGTCATATCCTGTTTGCTTAAATACTTATGATAATGAAATAAAAATTACCTTTTTTTTCAAAATGTCATTTTTAATAATATATTTCTTTTTATTCTTTTCACATCCTGATTACAGCCCCCCTCCCTCCTCTCCTCCCAGTCCCACCCTTACCAATTCCTCCTATCATTCACCCCTCCATCTCCTCAGAGAAGGGGGAGTCCCCTTGGGTACTACCCCATCCTGGGACATCAAGTTCCAGCAGGATTAGGCACATCCTCTCCAACTGAAGCCCAACCAGGCAGTCCAGGTAGGGGAAAGGGATGCAATGGTGGGGACAGAGACTAAGACAGTTCCCACTCCACTTGTTAGAGGATCCACATGAAGATCAAGCTGCAAATTTGCTACAAATGTATGGGGGGTCTAGGTCCTGCCCCTAAAAAGAAATGTTATTTTAAAACAGCAAAATGAAAGTGAATATTTTGTTCTTGCTCCTCTCTTGCTCTCTTGCCCTCTCATGCTATTGCTTTCCCTTCCCCCTCTCTCCCCATTCCCTTCCCCCCTCTCTCCCCATTCCCTTCCTCCCTCCCCATTCCCTTTCCCGCTCTCTCTATGTGCTCATGGCTGGCCTCTACTTTCTCTCTCTCTCTCTCTCTCTCTCTCTCTCTCTCTCTCTCTCTCTCTCTCTCTCTGCCTTTCTCTACTACCTTCTTGACTCCCCTCCCCATCCTCTAAATAAACTCTATTCTATACAAGAAAGAAAGAAAGAAGGAAGGAAAGAAAGAAAGAAAGAAAGAAAGAAAGAAAGAAAGAAAGAAAGAAAGAAAGAATATTTCAAAGGAAAAAATGAAATATTCTAACCAGTATGAAGGGCTTAGCAATATTTTTCTTTGCGATGTCTCTCTCTTTTTCCACACTCAACAGTTCTTTACTACAAATGCAGCACAGTGATAAAGAGCTTTCCAGCTGTGTGCAAGGCCCTGTGATCCAGCAAGCATGAGAATCTGAAGGTGCCTCCTGTACCCTGCAGGTATCAAGATGTTCTTATGGGTCCAGTCTCGTGTAATGGCAAAGATGCAGACTTCTGCAGTCTGGTGTAACTGTGTTACACTTGGGTTTCTGCTCCCTTACTCTTCAATTAAAACTCATAACTTTAGTTAGACTTAGTTCAAATTAAATGAAGAAAGTTTTCTTGTTTAAACCAGTTCATCCCAAGATGTAAATTATCACTAACCTCAACCAACTAGTGATGTTAGACACACAGGTTTAATCTTCATGTGTGTTACTTTTTCTCCATACACACTTGTATGAAAATGAAGATGAGAAAGAGAGACAATCCTGAGGACAGGGGACACAAGGAACAACTTCCAGAGGCCCTCCTGCATCTCAGGGCACTTTCCTAGGAGTACAGGTGAATCTGAGAAAGTCAGACAATAGACTTCAACCTAATGACGGTATAACTTTCATTTCTTTAAAATATTTTGTTCTATTTTATTTTTCAATTACTGATGGTTGCTATTCGTAGAGGCTTCAGCAGATAGCAGATAAGATAGACTCTCCTCTCCCTCCCTCACATCTTCTTTCTTTTGGTTTTTTTTTTTTTTTTTTGGCTTCTTGTTTTGTTTTCAGACACGGTCTCTCTATGTATCCCTAGCTAGCCTGGAACTCACAATATAGACCAGGCTGGCCTTGAACTCACAGATATCCAGGATTAAAGGAATGTACCTCCATGTCTGGCTTCACATCTTCCTCTTAATATATTTAATTACTTGTGAGTTGACTCATGAACCATGCAAGGTTCAACCGACTGACTTTGGTAAAGAGACTGCGTGGGAAACGTGAGAAAGGTAAGACAAGAGCATACTGTAACAAAAGGAAGAGGGTGAATGAGCACATATCAGAATTACTACAACAGATACATCACCAAAAAACATTTTTTCCAAATTTCTCTATACTACCATGGGTTAGAAGGAAAAATAGTTTTGTTCCTTTCTTTCCATCATATTCTCATTTTTGTTTTCTGTGTGTTCAGATAATAGTTTGTCATAATACTTACTGCAGGAAGAAAAATACAAAATATTCTACTGCAGTGTTAGTCTATCATCATGAAAATTACCTGATTTTTAAAAACTCCCATTGCTTCTTTGTGTTGCTTTATTAATGCTTCCTTTTGATTCTGAAGAGTCTCCTATAGTTGAAACAAAGTCTAGTAAGATTCTGGTTTTAAATCTTAACTTGGTTTACAATTAAAATAAAATATATCCAGGCATGGTGGTGCACGCCTTTAATCCCAGCACTTGGGAGGCAGAGGCAAGCGGATTTCTGAGTTCGAAGTCAGCCTGGTCTACAAAGTGAGTTCCAGGACAGCCAGGGCTACACAGAGAAACCCTGTCTCGAAAAACAAAAACAAAAAGAAAGAAAGAAAGAAAGAAAGAAAGAAAGAAAGAAAGAAAGAAAGAAAGAAAGAAAGAATGAATCTAAGCACAGGAGCCTAGGGAAATATCTCAGAGGTTAAGGACACTCAGTGCTCTTACAGAGGACCCTGCGTCAGTGGCTCAAACCATCAGTAACCCCTCTTCTGACCTCTGTGATAGACATATACATGAAGTCAATTGTACAATGGCACTTATAAAATAAATACAAAAAAAAATACTGTAAAGTACCTTTATTTCTACTTATTCTCTTGAACTATAACTCTGATCAATTTAATTATCTTTTGGTCATAGAATTGAATATAATTTTTGCTTTCACTTGTTCATTTATAATAAAAAAATACACTGCCTTTAAAATTTTTAGACTCTAGATATAGCTGATTCCAAAGCTTTCTTCAATGCCAAGCCAGCTATGGTAAGTCACATCTGTTATAGCACTTGGGAGGTAAAGATTGGGAATTCAAGGCCCTTCATGGTTAGACAGCTCGAGGATAGCCCTGAACTACATGTGAGGTCTACTGTCTCAAAAAAAAAAAAAAAAGGAAAGAAAGAATTAAGAAAAAAAGGTGGGGAGAGAAGGAGAGAAAGAGAGAAATTCTAACTAAATTTATTAAAATTAGCAACTCTAGTACATAAGAAAAATTATAGTCTTAGGGCTAGGATTTCCAGAAAATCAGAAGTAAGTTTTTCTATCTAAGGATATGTAGTCATGACCTTTCCTTCTNTTCTCTGTAGTTTGACTCTTCTGTCTATAAGCTAATCACTGCCCACTGCAGAAAAAGAGCTTCCCTGACAAAGGCCAATTGCAACAGTAATCAATAGGCATACACAAAAGGTTTGGAAAGCAAGCTACTCATAGTGATCAAACTCATGAAAACTTTAGTAACAGCTTCCCTACTGACACCTATGTCCTTCCCTGCCACATGTTTTCTTCCTGGAATACCATACTAAGTGTGTGCTCCTTCCTGTGAAGCAGACCTTAAACATAATCAAAACACATTTGTTCACATCCATACACTTGTGCCACTACTGTGCCAGTGGGCACATCTTGCCTGGCATGTTGATAGGAGCACACAGGACTGACTGTGAAAACAAGTCTCTCCAGCAGTCTGCATGGAGCCTTCTAACATTACAGATCAGAAAAGGACATTCCCTTCCCTATTCAGCTTTATTTCTCCGTGTTCTGCAACCAAAGAGTGCAATATGAGCAGAAGTAATTTTACCATGTAGTTATGGCACAAAGCCAACAGTAGTTGCAACAGTCGCCATTGCTTGTGGAGGCCTTATGATCCTGGCCAACAAAATCTTGTCTTCTGAGTAGTCTTTCCCAAATACACAAAGTACCTTCTGCACTTAAACTCCCTAGATGATATTTTCACATTTAAAGTCAGACACTCTTGTAAGACTTTCTCAGTTACCTGGTTGTGTTTCAGCTATAAAACTCCCAAGAGTTTTATGGCTGTACCCTGTGTGATGTGCACACTGATTTCCCATGCTCCTTCATGTGTGCATGCACACATTTAAAATGCTTTTCTTAATCTGTAAGCTACTCAAAGAGAGCAATATATTTACAGAAGGCGAGCTGGGTCTATGAAACCCTAACCTTTCTTACCTTCACTGCTCTTTTATTTTGCTGCTGCTGCTGCTGCTTTGAACCTTGTAGTTAACTGTTCCTCAGGCTTAAAGGCCTTCCAGGGGGTTTAAAAGCACTGAATTTGGTTTCTTGTTATTTTTAGCTAAATACTTCATCTTGACCCATGATTTCAGAATACTGTAGAACAAAGAAGGCTTAGAACTTCAGCAGGAGTCAACCATGCCAATGTTTCAATGCCTCCTGAGGACACATATGCACTAAAAGCATGTCAGAAAGGCCAAACAAAGCCCTGGCTAATCTTCATGATGCATGGTCCTGAGTTCTGTAGCACCCCAAAGCCAAATAGTTTGAGAGCTTTTTAAAGGCTATTTTGGAATGCCCACAATTGGCTCACACTATGAAGGAAGTGTGATTGTAAATTACACAAGGAAATCTCTTTCAGGACAAACACTTGGTGGCACCAGAAGACCTTAATGGAATTTCTCAAAAACTTTTTACATAAAATTACCCATCAGAACAAAGACTGACTAGAAACCATCCTCAACTGTAACACTAACAGAAGTTTTACTAAGAATGCTGAGGGTGTCCCTAGTGATGCTTCCTGTGTCAGCAGAACCCTCCTGATTAAACTGTCATTCTTATAAATGCAAACCTCAGCTCCTGTAAATGGGCTTCCTAAAATTAACCCTAGAAAGGGTTCTGTGTTCTCATCACTGCTTCCCAGGATTGACTTAACTTCTTGCCATAGAGCTACAGTTCTGAGAGTAAAAAGAATTTCTTGAAAGTCTCTAAATAGGTTCTGTAGTGACACAGCACTCACTTTATCAGCATTTTTATTAGAAAAGCTTGTAAAGCCTTGTCATTAATTCAGAAGCTGTCACTATATCGTAAGGAAAGACAATAAATGCATTTCAGTGTTATTCATTTCATGCTCTCCCCCTGTCTATACCTTCTAAGACTGGGAAGAAAGGAAAGAGGGGTGAGGGAGAGAGGGAGAGAATGAGGGAAAAAGGGAAAAGGGATGGGAAGGAAAGATGGATGGATAAACCAACAAACTGACCTGCAGGCCAGCTTTGACCAGCTACCTGTTTTGTATGGCCAGTAAGCTAAGAATTGTTTTCAAATTTTAAATAGTTTAAAAGAAAAAATCAAAAAAGGAATAACATACTCATCTAAGCACTACCCATGGCTGTTAAACAGTTGTGATGAAAGGCTATCTGGTCCACAAAGTCTGAAATATTTACCATATGGTTCTAAACATAAAACGCATGAGGACTCCTAATCTAGATCATCAGATTCACCAACTGCAATACTTTACGAGGTTTTTAATTCATTATGCATGTCTGTGTATTTTATTTCCTCCTTGTTAACAATCCAGAACCTTCAATGAGAGAATGCGTATTATTTCTTAAATGACATCTCCAACATCATTAACCTGAATATTGTTTTCTGAATTCTTGGCCACCTGTGGGAGGAGACCAACAATAAATTGGAATTGTGATTTGGAGATAGCTTCTATTCTCTTGGTTTAATGGGTACTCTTAGCTACTAATTTATGAGTAATCTACAGCCCAATAATGATCTTTTTCCTTGGCATTTTCTATGTTGGCATGTTAAATGTGAAACTCAAGTTTAAATACTCTTTTATAGATACTGTTCTGTCTAATGAACCAATGATCAAAAATGACAGGAAACACACACATATATAGTATATATTGTATAGTGTATGTAACATATACTATAGCATTATATATATATATATCCACCTCCAGAATCAACCATACCTGCTACCATGACTTCATAAAGCAGTATAGACTTTATTTATTACATTCCAAATAATAATAGTCTCCTCCTCAGGTCAGGTCACACTGAAGAAGGAGTACTAAGAGCTGAAAGTACTTGAAAAGAACATTCAGAGCTAAGAGGTTCTGAGAATACCAGTCTCAAAATCATTTTGTTTGTGTCAGAAAACTTGTTCCTCAGAGTCTTAATAAGAACATTTTTAAACAAAACAAAACTGTATCACTGTTTGTTTTGGACCAATGCATAAACTAAGATGCTTACTTGGTTTAATAACGCAATACTTCATCTAAAAACTAGCTTCAAGATCCTCACACTGTTACCTTGACCTAACCTAAAATATTGCATCACAAATTTGTCAATCCCAATCAATCCCAATTTAAAACTATACCTAAATGCACTGGAACCTAAACCCAAAAACCCTCTTTATATTCTCATTCCCATGTTGCCCTTTTGAAAACTCGAGACTATAAAATGTTCTCACTATGATCAGTTCTAATAAATACAGCTGTTTTAACAGATTGTTTGATGATATTTCTGATCAACACAGCTCGGTACTTCTTATTCACACTGCTGACAGTGTAGGACAGTTTCTTCATTTTTACAAGTTTGTAAAGTATTATAGGAATCTGACTTTATTTTTCTCCCAGTGAAACACAGCTTTAATACGATTTATTTACTAATATACTATTCCTTGTAGACCTGAAAGGTACTTCTATAATTAATTAAGTCACTATACTATTTGGTTCTGTTTCTGGACTCTATTATTGTATGTTGGCTAAAATATATTCCTATATACAACAGAGCTATTTTAACTTTTTAAATCTTTATTTGTGCACATATGTATATGTATGTGTGCATGCACACATGTGTGGAGGTCGCAGGCTGGGGAGTTAGAGGACTGAACTCTAGCATCAGGTTTGGTAGTAGGTGCCTTTACCAACTAAGCCATCTCACTAGCCCTATTGTAATTATTGTAGCTTTATAATATGTTCATGGGTTAAAGTCTCACTATATCATCCTTTTTTGCCCCAATACTATCCAGGCTATTCCTCTATATTTATTCTGTGCATACCTTGGAAACAGCCTAAGTACTCCAAAACATGCTCCCGCTAGTTTTGAAAGAATTACATTGTATTTTTTGATTTAGAGAATTACTGAATTTTAAATTTTTTTATGTGTTTGAGTTTTTGCCTGCAAAAACTAAGATTTTGCCTGTGCACTACTTGCATGGCTAGTACCTTTAGAGACCAGAAGAGGGCACTGCATCTCCTAGAACTGGAGTTACAGACAGTTGTGAGCCATCATACAGGTACTGGAACTGAATCTGGGTCCTCTGAAAGAATAATCTCTCCATCCCCTCCTATTCTAAATTTAATATTGTTGATTCTTCCTAACTGAAAAAGAGATCCAGCTAGGTGCAGCTGAAAATACCTCTAGTTCCAGCTCTTCAGAAAGCAGGCAGGAAGATCACGAGGGTGGTTCAAGACCAGACTGGATACAGAGAGACACAGAAACCAAGCACAACTTGCCTTTTAAAATCTACTCATAATTCAACTTGTATTTAATATTCACCTGTTTTCTCTCTCCATGAATAGGATTGTAGACCTGTCCCTCAAATAACCCTGCCATGGTTACTCCCATATTCTGTACAACTATGGGGGCTAGTCTTACCTTAAACTTTCCCATAATTTCTAGTCAAATTTAAACTCTGTAATTTGAAGTCTCTGTCTGAGACTTGATACACCTTGAGGAACCATCACCCTAATCTTCATTCTTTGTGTGTGTTAACTCTACTTTGATAAAAAGGTATATCAAGTGCTATCATAAATGCTATAATATAGATGAGAGTACAGATTTCTATTTGATTACATGATACAACACCACCCTGGGGAAACATGGTTCTACCTCTGAGCTTTCAGTACTTTCAAAAATACTTATTCCCTTCCCATTCTAGAAGGTTTATTAGATAAAAACAGAAATTTTCAGCAGATTTGACCTCAGTGTAATATCAGAAAGCTTTAAAATTCTGAAGCCACAAATATCCTCAACAATTGTGGTGTGAACTGTCCATAGCCCATGTTTTAAATGATGCACCACCTCCAAATATATGTAAGAAATCTTGTGATGGACATCCCAGTGCAGAACCTGGCAGGCCCAAAAGCCTACAGGTGCTCATGAGACAAGAGTTTCAAAAGGAACTCATTCTCCTGGGAAGACATTCTCACAACCAGTTTTATCCCTGAATTTAGTCTGGTGCATATATCATTCAGTGGGAATTTTTATATTAAGCATAGAATGAATCCTGACATAAGCTAAGACTCCCAGCATTCCAACAGTCCTAGAGAACTCTTGATTTTCTGTGGGAATTCAGTATCTAGAGACAGGGAAACTATTTAGCATTACATAGGGAGAAGCCAAAAGCAGCTCAGAGCTGGTCTGCAGAATGTTTGCTAGGGACAATAGTTTTAGGGAACAAATAGATTTTCCACTGAGAGGAAATCCTCATTATAGCCAGATAGAAAACAGACTACCTTACAGATTAAAAACAAGCAGGTAAACTCCTTCTTTAGAACCCACCTGGATCTCGAAAACAGGGGGTTTGTGGTAATACATTATTCATGAGAAGGCCCGCTAGTGCTGAACCCCCTGATGCTAGTTCTCACAAGGCTCAAAGGAAAGACACAAATTGTGACTAGGGTGTGAAATCTTTAGTTTGTCAGTGGCTAATCTTAATCAGAACTGTCTTACTAATTACTGTAATATGCCTGGTTCCTGTAAGCCCCCTTGATGTATTCATTCCTATTGTATTGTACCATTGTAACTCCGTGGATGAAGCTCCCCTGGTTTCTCGTATCCCCGCTGTATAAAACGTCTGATGTGTTAATTCACAATTACACTCAGATACTACACACTCCTTCATGTGTGGCCTCTGTTTGTCATTTCACCAAACTCCTTGCGCACTTGCTTCAGAGAACTCGACACACACAGACAAGGGACTTAAGAGGGTCTGTAGCAAAATCTAAAAATTAATTTTGTTGTAAGAATTAGAATATAAGATTTCCTTTAATTCATTTTATATGTATAAATGTTTTGCCTACATGTAGTATATATACCATGTCCACGTCTATAGCCTGCAGAGGCCAGAAGAGGGTAGATACCCTTGAACTAGAGTTATGGATGATAGTGAGTTCTGTCTGGGTGCTGGGAAAAGAGCACAGGTAAGAGCGACAGGTGGTCCCGACCACTGAGCAGTCTCTCCAGTCCTGAGAATGTATTTCAAAGATGCTAAAGATGAGAATCTGGGAGAGGAGTGCTTACCTTTTGCCATTTCAGTTCTTGTGTCTCCAGAATAATTTTAGCAATCTGCTCTTCATATTGAGTTTCTGCTTCCTAAGTTGAAAAGAAAAAGAACGCCATGAAAATTAAAAGTTCAGGCATTTCATTCCAGCTCTTTCTAGAGATACAGAAATGGTACATTTTCGCACTCAAAGAGGGAAAACCTGGCATTTTGCAAATTAAATGTATAAATCCAGCAGAGGACTGTGGACCTATATCAATCAAGTAATCTAGAATCTGGCCAGAGGTTTGGAATGCTGGCACACACCTGTAATACCAAGACTTAGGAGAACAGGCGTAATATATTTTAGAGCCTTATGATCTTAGTTCAATTCCTAGAATCCACATAAGAGTAGAAGGGAATAACCTATTCCACAGTGTTTTCCTCTGACCATCACACACATGCTATAGCATGAGCACACACAACAAAATAACAGAAGTATCTTCAAAGAAAAAAAATGCACTATCTTAATAAAAAGATAACCTTTCCCAGAAGTTTCCAAAATGCATCCCCTATTATCTCATTGCCATAAGGGAATTACTTGCACTCTCTAAAAGCAGTCACTTGTGGAAGAGTACTTTATGAATAACTACCACCAATGACGATTATCTGACTCACACCAATGAAAAGTGAACTCTAAGACAGAACCAGGCTTTCTCTAAAATAAAAAGCAGAAAGGAAATGCATGCTAACAAATGCCAATATTATATGCTATATGTAAAATGAAGGCAACATTAGAATCTCTTGCAGTAATACATTATTATAATTAAAGCTGACTGGCCAGAGATGGTAATGTCTGTTAACTCACCTACTCAAGAGGGAGATAGAGGAATTCAAGTTCAAGGCCAGGTTGAGCACGAAAGACTATTTAAAAATAAATACACTTATGTTCATTATATACTATATCCATTAATTTCTTCCCAAAACAGCGGTGTTAAAATGCAGTAGAGGGCTGGAGGTGGCTCAGCAGTTAAGAGCACATGTTGCTCAGCAGAGGTCCTGGGTTCAACTCCTAGCACCTACATGGTGGCTCACAATTAACTCCAATTCCAGGACATCAGACATCCTCTTCTGAACTTCAAGAGCACCAGGCAAAACATTCAAACACATAAAATAAATAAATCTTGCGAAAAAATTTTAATGTAGAAGAAAATGCTTCCATCATGTCAGAGTGGTTATACCATTTTTAGTAGGTAGACTGTAAGATGTTATCATGTTGTTGTTCTTGGTTATATGTATATATTGATTGATTCAGAAGATAATTTTATAAAACAGGTATTCTTGCTATTTTAGCTGAATTAATGGAGGAAGCAAAAGGATAGTTTCTCAGTGTCCTAGTTTGCTTTCTGGTGCTGTGAGAAACACCATGACCAAAATCAACTTAGGAGAGCAAAGGGTTTATTTCAGCTCAAGTTTGTATTCCAGCAACAAGGGAAGCCAATGACACAACTCAAGACAGGAACATGGAGGCAGGACCTGAGGCAGAGACCATGGAGCAGTACTGCTTACTGGCTTCCTTAATTTGTTGTCTTAGGACAAGACCACCTTCTCAGGGGTGACAGCACCCACAGTGGGCTGGATACTCCCAATCAATCATCAGTCAAGAAAATGCTCCCACAGATACGCCAATAGGCCATCTGATGGAGGCAATTCCTCTTTCCTCTTCCCTCAGCCCAGCCAACTCTAGTTTGTGTCAAGTTTAAAAAAACACTAACCAGCATGGGGAGGAGGAGATTTACTTGGGCTTACAGGAATGTCAGAAAAGGACCTCAAAGCCAACCAAATAACTGAGACTATAGGCATTCTTAATTCTAGAGCTTGTACTTGACCCAAAATTATCTGTCTCTGAAGTCTCTTAAATACTACATTCTTTTCTAATTTTTTATTGGTTATTTGGTTTATTTATATTTTAAATGTTATCCCCCTTCCCGGTTTCCTCTTCAAAAATCCCCCATTCTTCTGCCTCCACAAGGGTGCTCCCCCATCCACCCACCCACTCCCACCCCACTGCCCTAGCATTCCCCTACACTGGTGCATAAGCTTTCACAGGGCCAAGGGCCTCCCCTCCCTTTGATGCCAGACAAGGCCATCCTCTGCTACATATGCATCTGGAGCCATGGATCCCTCCATATGTATTCTTTGGTTGGTGGTTTGGTCCCTGAGAGCTCTAGAGAGTGAGGGTGGAGTATGATTGGTTGATATTGTTGTTCTTCAAATAGGGTTGCAAACCCCTTCAGCTCCTTCAGTCCTTCCCCTAATTCTTCCATTGGGATCCCCCTGCTCAGTCTGATGGTTGGCTGTAAGCATCCACATCTGTATCTGTAAGGCTCTGGCAAAGCCTCTAAGGCAACATCCATATCAGGCTCCTGTCAGCACTTCTTTTTTTGTTGTTTTTTGGGATTTTTTTGGTTGTTTTGTTTTGTTTTTTGTTTTGTTTTGTTTTGTTTTTGTTTGTTTGTTTGTTTGTTTGGTTTTTTTTGAGGAGCAAGTACTTCTTGGCATCAGCAATAGTGTCTGGGTTTGGTGGCTGCATATGGGATGGATCCCCAGGTGGGGCAGTCTCTGGATGGCTTTTCCTTCAGTCCCTGTTCCACTCATTGTCCCTGTATTTTCTTTAGACAGGTGCAATTCTGAGTTAAAATTTTGAGAAGGGTGGGGCTCCATCTCTCAAACGGGGTAGTGCCTGACCTCTGGATATGGTCTCTACAGGTTCTCCCTTCCCTTTGTTGGATATTTCAGCTAATGTCATCCCCGTTAGGTCCTGGGAGTCTCTTGCTTTCCTGGTGTCTGGGGCTTTCTGTTGGCTACCCCCAGTTCCCTATCCCCCATTGCTACACACCTCTGTTCAATTTCCTGACCTTCTATACATCTCCCCAATTTCCTCCCATACCTTTTTTCCCCCTCCTCACTTCCTCCTAAGTCTTGCCCATCCTCTACCCCCGTGATTATTTTGTTCCCCCTTCTAAGGAGGGCTAAGTCATCCACACTTTGGTGTTCCTTCTTTGTGACCTTCATATGGTCTATAAGTTGTATCCTGGGTATTCTGAGCTTTTTTCCTAATATTTTCTAGTTCCACTCATTTGCCTGCAAATTTCATGAAGTCATTGTTTTTAATGGCTGAGGAGTACTCCGTTATGTAAATGTACCACATTTTCTGTATCCATTCCACTATATAAACAAACTCTAAGAAGAAAAAAAAAAAAACCACATGATCATCTCATTAGATGCTGAGAAAGCATTTCACAAATTCAACACCCTTCATGTTAGAAGTCTTGGAAAGAATAGGAATTCAAAGCCTATACCTAAACATAGTAAAAGCAATATACATAAACCAGAAGTCAACATCAAATTAAATGGAGAGAAACTTGAATTATTCTCACTAAAATCAGGCACTAGATAAGACTGCCTACTCTCTCCCCATCTATTCAATATAGTACTCAAAGTTCTAGCCAGAGCAGTTAGACAACAGAAGGAGATCAAAGGGATACAAATTGGAAAGGAAGAAGTCAAAATACTACTATTTGCAGATGATATGATAGTATACTTAAAGGACCCCAAAAATTTCACCAGAGAACTAAAGCTGATAAACAGCTTCAGCAAAGTGGCTGGGTATAAAATTAACTCAAACAAATCAGTAGTCTTCCTCTACTCAAAGGATAAACAGACTGAGAAAGATATTAGGGAAATGATAACCTTCACAATAGTCACAAATAATATAAAATATCTTGGTTTTACTCTAACCAAGCAACTAAAAGATCTGTATGACAAGAACTTCAAGTCTCTGAAGAAGACCTCAGAAAGTGGAAAGATCTCCCATGCTCATGGATCAGCAGGATTAACATAGTAAAAATGGCCATCCTACCAAAAGCAATCTACAAATTCAATGCAATCCCCATCAAAATTCCAATTTAATTCTTCACAGACATAGAAAGAGCAATTCTTAAATACTGCATTCTACTTCCTTTAAGAGATTATGAGCCAGGGCTATACAGAGAAACCCTGTCTCGAAAAACCAAAAAAAAAAAGAGATTATGAATATGAACAGACATATAGGTTGCTATGATAAACTGCTTCAACAAGTCTTCACACTCTTTATAGTTCACACAAAATAGAAAGGCATTCAAAACCCGTTACCAGGGCTGGTAAGATGGCTCAGTGGGTAAAGGCACTTGCACTTGCATCACAACTTGGTGACCTGAGTTTAATCCCTTTCACCTACCTGATGGAAGGGGATCTCTGACCTCTGACTTCTATACATACATCATGGCACATAGAAGCACATGCACATTTTAAGGTTTTAAAAATCTTTTGTGTGCATACAAGTACATTCTGACTTTGATAGAACATTCTCAAATAAAAAATAGAAATAGTTGATTATGAAAAACATAAAAATGAAGAACTGATGTGAGGGCTGACAGATGGCATAAGAGGATCTGAGTTTAACTTCCCAGCACCTAGGTCAGGTGGCTCACAACTGCCTGTGACTCCAGCTTCAGGGGAATCTGATACCTCTCACTTCCGCTGGTATCTGCACTCAAATCCACATATTCACAAAGACATGCACATACACATAATTAAAAGCAAAAATGAATAATTTAAAAAACAACAGGAATGTTTAAAGAGTTTCCATATCATAAAACTTCCTAATAATTTGCTAATATAAAAACAGATGCTTTAATACTATTAGAAAATGAACTTATAGGTATTTTTATCAGTATGAGAGATATTATCATGAATAACTTTTGGCTAATTAGACTAAGAAAATATACAAAAGAGTGCATACTATTTTATGAAACAACATAGAGAAACTGAATTGAGAAATTTTAAAGAACACAGATTATAAATCTGAAAGGAGAGTAAAAGTGCCCAGCTACAGTTTGGGCTTCGTGAACACATGCCTGCTGTATGTGCTATGTCCCTAAATCTGTTCAGGGTCAAGAATTGAAAGGGTCTGACCAACAGACAGCCCATCTTGTAAAACTACAGCCTGAAGCAAGCACTTTAAAAACCACAACACTTTCTAAAGGTTATAAAGAGTAAATAAACCATCAAATTACTCCTCCTTTATTGTTTTTTGTAAAAACACTTAAATCCTTGTAGTCCTAAGGCATCTAATAAAAAATAAACACTTTTAGGGTTCTATAGTCTAGATACTTTATTGAACTTGGAAGATAGGATTTTCCTTGCTAAATTTATTTTCTTTCATTGACAATATTAAAAGATGTTTTATTAAAACTTTTAAAAGTTGCATGACGAACAGAAGAAAAACAAAAGCTAAATGATGAAAATTAAAAATAAGTTTAGTAGAAAACGTGAAGCTAAAATGTCATGAAAGTATAAATATATAACAATGCTACTTTTAACAATGTGGCTAATATCCATTTATCAGTTTTCTGTGTAAATAAAGGTATGTTCTCCACAGACTGTAATAATAGTAACTGCACTGAGTTTCTGGGCACCAAAAGGTAGTGTAAGATTATTTGCTACATATTACACTACTGTGTGCCCATTGTTCACTCAGTTTCCTTAGCAAATCATGTTATTTTTTAGACTACCCAAAATTCAGTTGAATTTTGTCCTTAGAACCCAAAGACTTATTACTATTTGGATACTTAACATATTTTTGTAAAGTCATTTTTATTTATAATTTTATCATAATGATACTATGTGGCAACAGAGTTGTTTACTTGCATGGCATGTTGTACCTACAAAACTTGAATCAGCTCAAAGTACAACCCGGAAATGGTTTATAAAAGCACATAAAGTGAAAGAATATTTTAATATTCTCAAGGTGAAGATCTTTCATTTTCATTATACAACTGATTTGGATCAAAAATATATCTTGCTTTAAAACTTTCAAATCCCACACTGAAATAGGAATTTCTATGTTGTTTTCAATACAATATAGGCTTTCAATTCAACCTAATTCCTACGCTACTCAAGTCATATGCCAGCCACCCAAATCCTAAATTTGTGACCCCTATGCTATTACTGATCATCTCTATTCCTTAACAGTAATCCCATGGGTCTGTCTGTCAAGATAATATATCAGAATGAAATCTAAGACCTAGGATGAATTGACAGTAAGCATGCCTAGCATAAATGAAGCCCTCAAGTTCAGTCCTCAGCAGGCAGTGGTACATGCCTAAAATCTAGCATTTCAGAGACAGAAGCAGGAGGATCCAGAATTTAAGACCATCCTTGGCTTCACCAGTTCAAGGCAACCCCGGCCACAGGAGGTTCTGCCTCAAAAGAAAAAAGAAATAGAGTCAAAATTCTACAGTGCACATACTATGGATTCAATATGAACTATTTTGTTGATTCAGATTGTTAATTTGTATATCTTTATTAATTTAAAGCACCCCATTGTTCCAAATTATATCATTACCAATTTAGCATAGCATGATGATGCACACCCTTAATCCCAGCACAGGCAGGTGAATTTCAAGGCCAGCCTGGTCTACTCAACAATACCAGGCCAGCCAGGGTTACATGGTAAGACTAGACTCTTAAAGCTGAAAAACATTATTTGTGGATGTTAACATTGAGTCTTTAAATATGTGCATTTCTTCCTCCCCTCAAGACTCAGAGATCTACATGGAAGAGATGCTAGAAAAATTTTTAAGAGCCAGAGGTAATAGATGACTTCAAGGAAACAGTATTTTCCAGATACAATGGGGCTGAAACATAAGAACTCACAGAGACTACAACAGCATGCACAAGACCTGCACGAGCTCAAACCAGACAAAATCCCAATACGTAGAGCTGAAACAGACCTTAAGTCCCACCCCAACTCTAAGCGCACATATGTGTATGCTTTTGTATGTATGCATGCACTTGTGTGTGTACTTTTTGTTTTGTTTTTGTGTTTGAGGTTTTGTTTGTTTTTAAGAGAGAAAGAAAATGAAGTTGGGTCAGTAGAAAATAGGAGGATCTGGGAGGAGTTGGGTGAGGGGAAAGAATATGACCAAAATATATTCTATAAAACATTTAAAGAGCCAGGTGTGGTGGCGCACGCCTTTAATCCCAGTACTTGGGAGGCAGAGGCAGGTGGATTTCTGAGTTCGAGGCCAGCCTGGTCTACAGAGTGAGTTCCAGGACAGCCAGGGCTACACAGAGAAACCCTGTCTCGAAAAACCAAAAACCAAAAAAAAACAAAACAAAACAAAAAAAAACCATTTAAAAAAATTTTTAAAGCCTACAGTACCACTTGTGGAAAAGATAGATAGATTAGATTAGATAGATAGATAGATAGATAGATAGATAGATAGATAGATAGATAGATGTATTTCATTTGAAATACCCACAGAGATCCAAAAATTATTAAGGACCTGTGGTAAATTTTCAAGGAAAGAAAGAACACAGAAAGATAAAGTAGAATAATGGAGCAGGAAGAATTAAATAATGTGGGAGGTGGGAGGTAAGGAAGTGAAGGGAACACAGGACCAAAACCAAGGATCTTCTGAAAAAGTACACAATGGGCCTTAGTACATCAATCGCTAATACCCTATAGGCTTCCCAGCAGCTGGACCTTATGGAGGCATTTTCTCTGTTGAGATTCCATTCACTCAGAGGAATCTAGTTTGTATTAAATTGACATAAAAATTAGCCAGCACAAACACCACATCCAAATGCAACTTGAAAAAGGAGTTTAGCCAGGCAGTGGTGGCACACGCCTTTAATCCCAGTACTTGGGAGGCAGAGGCAGGCAGATTTCTGAGTTTGAGGCAGCCTGGTCTACAGAGTGAGTTCCAGGATAGCGAACAGTCAGGGCTCCACAGAGAAACCCTGTCTTGAAGAGAAAAAAAAAAAAAGGAAAGGAAAGGAAAGGAAAGGAAAGGAAAGGAAAGGAAAGGAAAGGAAAGGAAAGGAAAGGAAAGGAAAGGAAAGGAAGAAAGGAGTTTATGTAATCTAGCCCATGAAAATCAATACAGTACATGATGGCAGGAACCTGGAAGAAGAAACTGAAGCAGAGGTCATAAAGGAGTGCGGCTTATTGGCTTGCTTTCTCTAGCTTGCTCAGACTCTTATACCATCCCCATAGTGAACTGGACCCTCTCAATCAATCAAGAAAACTAGCCAATGCTCTCTCTCTCTCTCTCTCTCTCTCTCTCTCTCTCTCTCTCTTAGTGTTGGTCTGTGGAAATGGCTCAATGAGTAAAGGTTGTAGCCATGCATACATGATGAGTCAAGTTTGATCCCCAGAACCCATGTGAGAAAGGAAGGAGAGAACCAACTCCACAAATCTATATGTTTTCCTTTATAAATAAGTGGCTGTTTGGGGACTTCTTTTGTTAAAAGAAAAAAATGCAAAACATCAAAGCGTTCTATTCAAAACCTTAAGAGGGGCTCACCCTTCTCATACGCAGCTCTTCTAGTGCTTCAAGTAAACTTGTTCTGAAATCGAGGAGCTGAATAGAAACCATTGTCTCTGAAGAACTCTGAAGAGTGAAGGTAGATGCTGATGATGTGGTGTTGAAACTGTCCTCCATGTTAGTATTTATTTCATTTCCTGCAATTCAAAACAGTTTTAAGTAATAAAAGATCACTTATCTATGTTTCTCTAGATAAACTATAGTTAGCATAAAAACATTATCCCACAACTCTCCAAGTTCAACATTGAATAACAATGCTGCTATCCCTCATACTCATACAGTCATAGAAAAACACTTGGCAGGAATGGTTCTGTTCTATTTCTCATGGCTTGTATGGTTTGGGGGTACCTAAGTACCATGTAAGACTACATTTTCTGCCCCTATACACCAAACTTGTGATGGTTGAGTTCCTATACTGCAGGCAAGGTTTGGCCCATCACCAGAAGCTTGGTGTCAAGATAGATACACATTTTCTTCCCAAACTTTGCTTACATGAAGCTGTTTTTCAAAGATAATGTTCACACTAATTAATAGTAATACAAATTTTAAACTCAATACAATTTAAAGAGGCCTTTGGTAACTGCCTTTTATTAAAATCTAGGTACTTAAATGTCTCAACCTATGAAGCATATGAGTCAGGTAATAAAACATTTTCCTTTTCAACTTTTCAATTTGAAACAAATATAGGTTCAAAAGCAGTTGCAAGAATAAGTATAGCGAAGTCCTATGCACCATCCACTCAGTCTTCTCTCTAGCATTACCACCTCGCTTAACAACGGTACAATAGTTAAAATGTGTATATGATATTGTTATAATCTATACAGTTTGTAGAAATTTTGCCAGTAATACATGGACTTCTTTGTGTATACATATATATGTGTATGTATGTATATATGTACATATATACTTCTGTGCACATTTATTGATACTATGATCACAATCAAAATGCTGACTCCTACCATTAGCAAAGGTCCCTCATACAATCCCTTTGCTGCCACATTCCCTTCTCCCCGTCTTAACCTCTAGCAAATGGTTATCTTTTTTGTTTTGTTTTGTTTTTTGTTTTTCTAGACGAGGTTTCTCTGTGAAGCCCTGGCTGTAAACTCACTCTGTAGAAAAGGCTGGCATCAAACTCACAGACATCCATCTGCCTCTGCCTCCCAAGTGCTGGGACTAAAACTATGTGCCACCACACTTGGCATATATGATTATCTTAATCTTAATTTCAGATAAATTTGTTAAGTGAAAGAAACTTCAATCTATTCATGCAATTTTAAATGCTTCCACATCAGTTATGTCCTAAAGAATATTGAAGAAATAAATAAAAGTTCCCCCAATTATCCTGGGTCCTCAAGGAATCCTCACATGAGTTTTTCCAGGATAATAACAGTACACAAAGTTAACCAGGAACAAAAGGATATATGACATTATAACTACCAGCAGAAAAAAGCAACAGGAAAAGCAGATATGTACTGCAGATTATAGCACCACATTAAAGGCAATCTATAGATTCAATGCAATTCCCATCAAAATCCTAACACAATTCTTCAAAGACATGGAAAGAGCAAGTCTTAAATTCATCGGGAAAGGCAAAAAACCCAGAATAGCGAAAACAATTCTTAACAATAAAAGAACAGCTGGGGGAATCACCATCCCTGACCTCAAGCTTTACTACAGAGCAATAGTGATAGAAACTGCATGGTATTGGTACAGAGACAGACACGTTGATCAATGGAGTAGAATTGAAGACCCAGAAATAAAACCACACACTTACAGTCACTTGATCTTTGACAAAAATGCCAAAAAATATACAATGGAAAAAAGAAAGCATCTTCAATAAATGGTACTGATCTAACTGGCTGTCTGTATGTAGAAGAATGAAAATAGACCCATATTTGTCACCTTGTACAAAGATCAAGTCCAAGTGGATCAAGGACCTCAACATAAAACCAGATATACTGAATCTAATAGAAGAGAAAGTGGTAAAGAGCCTTAAACTCATTGGCACAGGTGGAAATTTCCTAAAAAGAACTCCAATGGTTCATGCTCTAACATCAAGAATTGATAAATGGAACCTCATGAAACTGGAAAGTTTCTGTAAGGCAAAGGACATAGTCAATAAGCAAACCAGCAACCTACAGATTGGGGGAAAAATTTCACTAACCTCACATCCAATAGAGGGCTAATATCCAAAATATATATATATAAAAAAAAAAAAAACCTCAAGAAGTTAATCACCAAAAAAAGAACTCAAGAAGTTAATCGCCCAAAAAACCCAAACAAACAAACAAACAACCCAATCAAAAAATGGGGTATAGAACTAAACCGAGAATTCACAACTGAGGAATCTCAAATGCCTGAGAAGCACATAAAAAAATGTTCAAAGTCCTTAGTGATCAGAGAAATGCAAATCAAAACGACCCTGAGATTCCACCTTACACCAATCAGAATGGCTAAGATCAAAACCTCAGGTGACAACACATGTTGGAGAGGATGTAGAGAAAGAGGAACACTCCTCCATTGCTGGTGTGATTGCAAACTAGTACAACCAACCACTCTGGAAATCAATCTGGAGGTTCCTCAGAAAATTGGAAATAGATCTACCTGAAGACTCAGCTATACCACTCTCGGGTATCCATATGCACAGATCCAATCACATATACACCACACAGAGAAAGAAAGAAAGAAAGAAAGAAAGAAAGAAAGAAAGAAAGAAAGAAAGAAAGAAAGAAAGAAAGAAAGAAAGAAAGAAAGAAAGAAAGAAAGAAAGAAAGAAAGAGGGGCTGGTGAGATGGCTCAGCGGGTAAGAGCACCTAACTGCTCTTCCCAAGGTGATAAGTTCAAATCCCAGCATCCACATGGTGGCTTACAACCATCCGTAACGAGATCTGGCGCCCTCTTCTGGGGTGTCTGAAGACAGCTACAGTGTACTTACATATAATAAATAAAATAAATCTTTAAAAAAAAAAAAGAAAGAAAGAAAGAAAGAAAGAAAGAAAGAAAGAAAGAAAGAAAGAAAGAGGGAGAGAGAGAGAAAGAGGAAAGAAAAGAGGAAGGAAGGAAGGAAGGAAGGAAGGAAGGAAGGAAGGAAGAAAAAGAAAAAAGGAAAGAAAGGAGGGAAGGAGTGCAGGAGGGAGGAAAGAAGGAATAAAGGAAGTAAGGAAGAAAGAAGGAAAAGAATCTGTATAAAACTACCAAGCAATGGCAACAACCATGTCACTCAATGTTATGAGAAATCAAAGGTAAAATTACAAAGACAGAGCAGAAATAAATGAAACAGACACTAGAAAGAGAAAATATTAATTATGCAAAAAATGGCTCTTTATAAATATTTTTAAAACTGACAAACCTTTAGGTAGGCTTCAAGAAGAAGGGAAACAAGATTCAGATTGGTAAAAAATCAAGAATGAATGAGGGAATGTTCCTGATACCATCTGCTGCCTGCATCCTGTTGCTCTACCTGAATAGAAGCTGTTTACAAGTGAAGAGGTAAAGAGGCTCTTCTAGTGTGACAGCCTAGAGCCTTGCATACCCATGACCTAGAAGCTAGACCAAAATCCTTGAGGTTGACAACTTCAGGTCTAAGACTCAGAGGCCTACTACACCAAATAGAAGCCAGCAAATTACTCTTCTAGACACTTAGCTAGAAACTTATTGCCCTGGCCTATAACTACCAGTGCACCTGACACTTGGCAGCTGTTGCCATCACCAGCTTCCAGTAGCAGTAAGCAGCAAAAGCAGATGTTGACTGCTGTGTTACAATTCCAGGGAAAGACAGGGTGTCGGGACGCTCAGCTACTACAGTAGAACTATTACAGCACTCCTGCCTACAGTGTCAGAACTATTGGCCTTTGATGGCAGGTAGTGCTATAGCTCTCAGGCTTTGAGTTTTAGGACTTTGGTCCTTAAATCTTGGCACATCCCTAGGATTCTTCTGGCAATTGGAACCTGAGGTCTCTGGTATCTGTCCTGGTGTCTCTGTTCTCCACTGTTTCTTCCCTGCTGCTCTCTGGAACTCCCCAGCCATGCTCTGGCCTGCCACTGCTACGCCTGCAGCCACAACTACCACCATTACCCATGCTGCCTTTGCCACAGCTACCTATCTACTGTCATTGTCTCCATGATACCAACTCAGTCTGCTCTACTATGATAAAGATCAAAAGGAGACAAGACCACTTGAGAAAATCTTTTTACTGGAATTAATATACATTACAAGAAGGCAGTACAAGAGAGTAGTCCCAGGATGACTTGAAAAGCAAAATCTGCTCATGTAGTCAGCTAGCGGATGTGTGGTAAGGGAGTTCTGCATCAGTCACTCCACAGCCCTTCATGCAAACAGGGGATTGTGTTTGTAAGCCTTCTGCTGGGTCACCATGGAAAGCACTCCCACACTGGCCTGAATGAGAAAGGCTGCTAAGAGTGCACTGATGTTGGCAATGGCAAAAGGCCTGCCACAAGCTGTTTGAACAGATGCACTGTCTTCTGGAGTCATATAGAGGGTAGCTTACTGAACCCATCCATAGAGTGTTCAGAGAAGCTGCCATGAGGGAGCGCTGACAACTGCTGAAAAGAAGCTGCTTGGCTGAATATCTTCCAATGAAGGCAGAGAGGCACCACACCACAGAATGTTCCAACAACTCTCAACTAAAATCAGCCCTCAGTCTCCTAGCTTTTTAATGGAAAAATAAACATTCAAATGGCTATTTATAATACCATTAACATTATTGAACACTGCTCTGCTCTGAGTTAAATGTCCATGGGCAGAACTGTATCATTTTATCCATCACATTACTACTAAAAAATGTTAGCAATAAATGAGGTATTATAGACAAATGGGACAATTCCTCAAAGCAGACAAACTTCCCAATAGACTCAAGACAAAAATCTACACAAACCCTTCATAAGTAAAAAGACTGAATTAGCGATCAGAAAATTTCTCACAAGAGAAAGAGCTCAGGACCAGTCTGTTTATTGGTAAAATTTACAAAAAATTTAAAAAATAAATATCACCAATCCTTTACAAAACTTTTCAGAGAGCAATAAAGAAGAAAACACTGCTAACTCATTTTACAAGCAAGTCAAATATTCCACAAGGAAGTAAAACCCTAAGGCAACAGTCCTTAGAATAAGAGCATGTAAGTGCTCAATAAAAATGCTGCCAAATACACAAAAGAAATCACTCATGGTGACCAAGTAGGCTTTATCCTGAGAACACAAGATTGGCTTGATATGTTTTTTTTTAAATCATTTAATGTAATGAACCATATTGATGGGATAAAGGAAAAGACAATAAACAATAGGATCATTTTAATAAATGTAAGAAAAGTGTGACAAAGTCCAGTATCTTCTCATGATAAAATTTTCAACAAGCTATGAATAGGCAGGAACTTCTGCCTAATAGAGGGAGTCTATGAAAAGATGTCTGCTTTTGTCAGCACTGACAGCATATGTTTATGATTTGAGTCTGAAATGCTACCTGCAGGCTCTTGTATTGCAAAGCTTGGTTCCCAGCTGTGATACTTTGGAGACAAAGTTCTGGAACCTTTAGGAGGTAGAGCCTAGCTGCAGGACGAGAGTCATTGTGGGATGGTCTTAAGGATCACAGCCCAACCCTGCTTTATGGTCAATGTCAGTAAAATGCATACCGGAGGCAAGTTCCTGCCACCACATATGGAGACTAGCTGCCCCATGCCTTCCCCACCACAATGGACAAAATCTCAAACCAAAAGCCAAAATAAATTCTCCCTCCCTTAATTTGTTTCTTGTAAGATATTAATAGTCATAGTAATCATAAAAGAAAATAAAACATTGAATTACAAAAGGCTAAGAACTTTTTCTCTAAGAAAATGAACAGACTGGAGTCATCAAATTTTAAAATGTGTATACTTTAAAGAACATTATCAATAAAATAAAGACAATCTACAAAGTGAGAAAAATTTGCAAAGCATATATTTCACTAAAAACTATCATCTTGAATATATAATAGCTTCTTATGATCAAACAATAAAAGGGCAAAACAGCCAAAGGATTAGAATCAAATTTTCTCCAAAATGCCCGCCCCCTTCTAGTCTTGCCAGTACTTGTCTATATTTGTGTGTGCTGAGCATGACCAGTACAAACATGAAACATGTTTACTATCACTACTCGTTAAGATGATAGAAACCAAAACCACAAAGTGATACTATTCCAGATGTATTAAGATGGCATAATAAGGGGGCTGGAGAAAAGGCTCAGCGGTTAAGAGCACCAACTGCTCTTCCAAATGTTGTGAATTCAAATCCCAGCAACCAAATGATGGTTCATAATCATCTGTAATGGGATCTGATGCCCTCTTCTGGAGTTTCTGAAGACAGCTACAGAGAGCTAGCAAGGCCAGAACAAGAAGAAAAAGTGTCTGAAGACAGCTACAGTATACTTACATATAATAAATAAATAAATCTTTTTTTAAGATAGCATAATAGAAAGAGAGAGAGAGAGAGAGAGAAAGAGAGAGAGAGAGAGGTAGCTCAGTAGCAGAGTGCTTGCCTAGCATGTGTGAGGCCCCAGGTTCAACCAAAGAAAAACCTCCCCAACACACATGCAAGACACATACACATCATACACACACACACACACACACACACACACACATGCAAATATAGATGTTAACAAGTACTGGCAAGATTAGGAAAACTTAGAATCACTTATGTTGCTTATGTAAATATGAAATCATTGAGCCACTCTGAAAAAACAGTTCAAAGGATAAATGTAGAGATAGCATGACCCAGAATTCTACCTCTAGGCATAAGCCCAGTTAAAATGAAAATATATATCAAAAAATTGTACATGAGTGTTCATGGCAGCATTAGTCTCAATAAGTCACAGAAAAATCACAAGTCACAATAAAAATTTCAAAATTAGAAATACCAAATGTCCAGCAATTAATGGATAAAAAAATAACAAAATGTAACATGTCTAAATAGTGGCCATAAAAAATAATAAAGTACATGCTATAAGATGGATGAGCCTAAACAACATTTTGCTCAGTAAAAGAAACTAAACACAAAAGGACATGTTTCATTTGATTCTGTTTACATGAAGCATCTGGAATTGGCAAATCTATGGCAGAGGAGAGGCAGAAATAGGAATACAGTTTCTTTTTTGAGATGATAGACTGCTCTGGATTTTGATAGTGGTAGGTGGTAGTTTCACAACTTTCAGAATTTACTACAAAACTAATGAGCTGTATGTTTTTAAAGGGTGAATTTCACAGAGTTACAAGTTTGTTTCAGGAAAAGATATGTACTCACTTATAAGTGGATACTATCTGTTAAGTAAAAGATAATCACACTACAATCCACAGACCCAGAGAAGATAAAGAGGAGAGGTCTACGGAGAGACACATGGATCTTCCTGGGAAGGGGAAATAGATTTTGTGGATGGACTTGGGGCAGGTGTGGATGAAAACAGGAAGGAGCAGGTGTGGGGTGGGGGGATGTAGGGAGAGACTGTGGGCATTTAGTGGGTGATATTAAAACCTAGTGCTGTGGCAACTTCTGGAACCTATGAGGGTTCCTGGCCAGGACTGAAACAGCTGTCTTCTGTAACCAGGCCAGGCTTCTAATGGTGGGACTGAGACACCAATACAGCCTCAAAACCTTCAGCCACAACCTGTTCTGCCTGGGAGATGCACTGGGGCAATGGTGGCTCAGAGCTTGTGGGAGTGGCCAACTGATGACTGGTCTAAGGAGACCCAAACCACGAGAGAGCCCATGCCCAACATTGCCTGGATGGCCATGATCAGTAGGTAAGCTGGATGCCTCAGAGACCTGGGGTAGAACCAAAATGACTGATTAAAAAAAAAAGTCAATGAAATGATTCCTAATGATATTCTGCTATACTCATTGCTTGGTGCCTAGCCCAATCATAATCAGAGAGGCCTCCTCCAGCAGCTGATGGGAGCAGATGCAGAGATCAACAGCTAAACATTAGGTGGGGTTCTGGGAACCCTGTAGAAGTGGGGAGAAAGGGTTGTAGGAGCCAGAGGAGTGAAGAGAACCAGAACACAGCCCACAACATCAACCAAGCAGGGCCCACAGGGCTCTCAAAGACTGAAGTGGCAACCACAGAACCAGCATGAGTCTGCACTAGGATGAGCTAGTTGTTAAGTTGGATCTCTATTGTACTCCTAACAGTAAGAATTGGGTTCTCTCTGATTCTTTTGCCTGCTCGTAGGACCCTTTTCCTCCTGGTGGGCTCCCTCATCCAGCCTTTTTATGAGGATCTGTGGCCTAGTCTTATTGCAACTTGTTATGCCATGTTCAGTTTATGATTCTGGGAGGTCTTCCCTTTTCTGAAGGGAAACAGAGGAGGAGTGAATTTGAGGGAGTGGAGAGGTGAGGAGGGATTAGGAGGAGGGAAGAAAGGGGAAGCTGTGGTTGGGAAGTATTATATGAGAGAAGGAAAAGGGGGAAAAAAGAATTTAAAAAGAAAGGCTAATGAGAAGATTCAGACGTTAAGAGCACCTGCTGCTCTTGCAGAGGACCCAGGTTCAGTTCCCAGCACCCACATGGTTCACAACCATCTGTAACTCCAGTTCCAGGGGATCTAGCACTCTTCTGACCTCTGTGAACACCAGGCACACTGACTATGCACAAACTAAAAATAAACTCAAAATACTACACACAAAATAAAATATTTTTAAATGAATGAAAAAAGAAAGAAAAATTTAAAAGACCTTTTAAAAAAGAAAAAAGAGAAAGAAAAAAAAAAAAAAACAAAGTCTCACTATGAGGCTTTAGCTGGCCTGGAATTCATGGAGATATACTTGCCTCTGCCTTTCAAGTGCCGGGATTAAAGGCATGCACTATCACTACCGTATCTGGCTAAATAAGACATTTTCATATGGAAAAATGCACCTTTTTTCAGAGAAAAGGAGAGAAAACATTTGACAGAACCTCACCTCGCAAGAGAATTTCAAAAGAATGACACCACTCTGAGATGAAAGGTTGAAAAGTTACATAAGGATGATGAACAAATGTGATGGTAAACACGACAGTAAACTTACCTCTGGTCTATAAGATGATGGCAGCGCCATGTGAAAGTGAGATAAGCAGAAACAAAGTATGCAACAGAAGCTTGTGATAATCAAGAGAAATGAAGGAAATGAATATAAACTACAATACTATAATACAAAAGAAAGAATAAAGTATGGGCTAACTTCAGTCAGTATGCACATTCCAGGGACATACTCTGTAGTGCATTCCAAAGACATACTTTGTTCCATTTATATGAAATGTCCACAATAGGCGCTCACAGACACAGAACAGACATCAGTGGATGCTGGAGGTGAGGTGAGATCATAGGGGATTGGGACTGCCTAGCAATGGGTGTGGGGTTTCTTTGAAGGAAATGTTCTAGAATTGTGGTGATAGTTACACAGCTGTGAATACACTATAAATAATTGAATTGCACACTTACAATGAACTGTACAACATGAAAGCTCAATCTCAATAAAGCTTTTGTTTCTTTTTTAATGGAAGCACACTGTAAAAACATGAAACACTGAGAAAGACTAATCAACAGGTCTCACTACTGGCTGATCAGGTAACAAAACTAAAATTCATTGGGGATTTCTCCCTCCACAGTAACAAAACATGTTATTATGTAGACATGTTTTCTCCCAAATTTTCATCTTCTCTAGAGAATTCTCCATTATTTTGAAGTGAAGGAGAGAGTAAAGTGCAGCACACATTCAGACAGACACATGGACTCTAGGAAGTAAGAGTTCAGTGAGACTTTCATTGTTTTCACTTTCAGCCCCATGCCAGATCATGTCACATATGATGCACCTCTCAGACTACTGCCATGGTTCCATATTTTTAAGAGCATCAACTACCATCTCCTTGAGGCAGGAAACATTGAAAGAGTCATAAAACATACAAAGATTTTTCAACAAATTTACCTCATTATGAACAATCCTTATCCATGCCTTTCAGAATGCTTGGTGTTTCCAAGAGTCGAATCTATTTCCAAGCTTTTAAGCCAATCAAACCACTCTTCTACCTACTTTTTGGCAAATACATACATACATACATACATACATACATACATATATGCATGGGTTTGTTTTAACTTTTTGTCTGTATTTTTATTCTGTGTGTATTGGTAGCCTTCCTGGCTATATGTCTGGTGGAGGGGAGAGATGGAGTTGTATCCCTTGGTACTGAGTTACAGATGCCTGTGAGTGCCATATGGGTTCCAGGAATAGAACCAGGATCCAGAAAAAAACAGTCACTGATCCTAACCACTAAGCTATCTGTCTAACCTCTCTGGCAAATACTTCTGAATCAATTCTTATTCTCTCTTGTCTCTAAGTTAAAATACTTTCAAACATTATAACAAGTAGGGCAGAGAAAATTTGATGTGGTTAGTCCACCAGCTTTAACCTAAAGTTTCCAACAAGATTTCAGAACCCATTTCTTATATAATCCTATAAGTGTAGTATGCGTAGATTGACACCCTGAAAAAGAGTGGTCCTCAAACAGTACATAAGGTGTCTAGTATGGTGGCTCATGGTTTGAATCTCAGCATTCAGGAAGCATAAGCAGGTCTATCTCTGACTTAGAAACCAGCCTGCTCTACACAGTGGGATCCAGTATAAAATTTTTTAATGTTTTTAGCTGTGTAGGGTCAATGAGAAAGTTTAGTGGATAAAGATTCTTGTCATACAGTCCTGATGACTTAAGTTTGATCCCTAGAATTTAAAGGTAGAAGGAGAGAAGGAAGTCTACAAAGTTGTCCTCTGACCTTCACATGCATGCAATGATACTCAGACAATCTTGTGCACATACACACTTGTACTTATACATACATAGTACACATATACACATATAATAAATATTTTGAAATATACAATTGAACAGATTAGTGAACGAAAGACACATCAATTAGCTTCCTAGCCTGTATACAACACAACAAACTTTCTCTGGACTTGAGCTCACAATCTGGCTGGAGAGACAAATATAGAAACCAGCAATATTCTAAATCTTAAAATGGAGGCATAGACAAAAAAACCTTTAAATATATAAGTAAAAACTACTAATTCCATGTATAAACCTAAGGAGTGTGTTACAGAAAATGTTTTATTGTGCTAAGTCTTACAAATACCCAACAAAGTCTCTGAGAAAATAACCTAAGCAAACACGTAAGTATAGCATTCTATGGTGAGATTCCCAATGCATCTTCAGTAATCGCCAAAGGATTTATGTGCATTTTTTTTCAGCCTAAGTTTAGTGAAACCCAATCTGGAGTTTGTCTTCCTTCTCAAATCCTTCTCAGTCTATCTCTGTTACTAGTGTCACATGTGTCTTTAAACCCTTAATGAATCTATCTTTGCTGTCTGCTTTTCTGGCTCTGACCCTCTCTGCTCCTGTGGCCCTGTTACCTGTTCCTGTGAGTATTCTCAGTCTCCCACTTTCCCTTTCCCTTTCATCCCATAAACCAAACAGAACTGTTAGGTTTTCCTTCACATTGGCCTTGTTCCATTCTGTATCACTACTCCCCATTAGTAATCTGGTTAGATCCTTAGAAAGATTTGACAAGGAAGACAAGTCACACACTTTTTCTTGTTATCTCTTTCACTTGTTTCCCACCTCAATCTATCCCACAAATCTTCTTCATTATTTTAAAAACACCACTCATTAGTCTCCAAACTTGAAATGGCTCTTTTTGTACTGCCACTAGGGCTCAAGTGTTTTTGCGCAAGTTTAAGAGTTCAATTTTCTAGTTTTTAACTCCTACTTCAATATGCAAACGATTCTCTCTATTATAGTTTAACTGTAATCTATGCTCACTCCCACCTCTCCCAGCACGCACACACACACACACACACACACACAGTTTATACACACACACATTTTATACACAGTGCTATACAGCTGTATCTCAGTACGCCTACAATGAAGATAAGAGAACCAGCCAGAAGCTTACAGGCCAGCTCCTCTGTGCACTCCAACAGCGGGGGTGGGAGGTGGGGTGGGGACAAAAGAACTCCACCTCAATAAACCAGAAGAGAGTTTTAAGTAACAGTAGGTTGTTACCGCTGCTTTTGTTTTGTTGTAGCAGGTCTCACTACATAGTCCAAGATGTCATACAGAATTCACTACATAACTTAGGCTAGAACTTACTAGATAGCTCAGACTGGCCTCAAATTTATGATCTTCTTGTCTCTTCCTCCCAAGTGCTGGGATTACAACTGTATATCACCACATCTTGAAGTGTCCTAAGTATTATTCATATTTAATCAGAAAGTTATATTTCTTTTAGTAGATCATATCTACAAATTATATTTCAATATTACACAAGAAAAATTAAGTCCTAGCATGAGGTAGGCTGAGGCTGATAGATCTCTGTGAGTTCAAAGCCAGCCTAGTCTACATAGGAGATCCAGGCCATTCAGAATTATATTATACGATCCTGTCTAAAAAAATACTAATAATAATTTTAAAAGCCTACTATATTTTCATTTGTGATTTTCGTTACAAAACAAAAGGCTAAATTATCTCCACTGAACTAGTCCAAGTCTTGATGTTGAGACAATATCATAATGCTGCTCATTTATCAAATACACTTTAAATTACATCTATATAAATTGGTGTTTGTTCTTGTATCACATACATGTTGATTCCATAACTTGGCTATTGGAAAGGGGTGTTTGTTTTTAAATCATACTTTATTTTATGTATAGTTAACTTGTTGGTTTTGGATAGTGCTGCATCAAACAGCTATGTAAGTGCCTGTGTAGTGTTCTGACTTAAGAGTTCTTTGAATGGAGTATATAAAAGCTCTAATTTCCACAAAATAAAGTTAAATAATCATTTCCATTATAGAATAGATAATTGTAAAATTGGAAAACCAAGCATACTATTTAGATATGTG
>LR749634.1:1909510-1944510 GCA_902729485.2 Mus minutoides | reverse complement strand
ATTTACAATTTAGAAATGGTAATGGATATGTTCAGGTCAGTGTGATCTAAGACATAACAGACCAGGTGTTATATAAAAGACAGAGTGAGCTGTGCTTGGTGGCACAAACCTTTAATCCCAGCACCTGAGAGGAAGGCAGAGACAGGTGGATCCCTGTGAGTTTGGGAGTTCCAGGACAGCCAGGTCTATGTAGAAAGAACCTAGAAATTACCAAAGATGGTAGTGGTGCATGCCTTTAACCCCAGAACTTGAGAGGCAGAGGAAGGACGGTCTCTGTGAATTCAAGGCCAGCCTGATCTACAGAGCTTGCTCCAGAACAGTCAAGGCTACACAGAGAAACCCTGACTCAAAAAAACAAAGAAGGGGGAGGGGGAAGAGGAAAGGAGGAAGAGGGGGAGAAGGAGGAGGAGGAGGGGTAGGAGGAGAAGGAGGGAAGCCCCACGCAAAGGCAAACAGAGTAGGCAAACAAGTAAACAAGAGGAGGACATTCTATCTAAGCATCCAGAGACCCGATGCTCCCCACCTCAGTCACCTCATCTGTAAAATGAAGGTAGCCCAGTACATTTATTTTTTATTGTGTGTCTGTGAACATATTGATGTATTGTAAAAACTAATTATAAAAAGGACACCAAAATAGATTAGATGGTGACTGTCACAACATTCTGATTTTACTAAGATGGAAAAAGAGACTTGAGACCACAAAAGATTTCAAGAAATAGTTCTTGTAGAAAGATTTTCATACAGACAATAAGGAGAAGGGAATCAAATTTGTCTGAAGGATAGTAACATACTGTTAACTAACATTTATTTAGAGAATCAAGGCCATTAGTAATTATTTTACAAAATGAGACATAAAAAATGAGATACAAGGGAGAGGTTTAAGATTGTAAGCAATCAAGAGGAGAGAGGATAAAGCAGAAACTCAATGATTTACATCTTGTAAAAAGAATCAGTAAACATTAAACAATTAAAAAGCAAAATGGAGAATAATCAAACTGTCTAGAGGAATATAAACGAACGCTGAGCTTTGTGGCAAGTGTGGGGTGTACTTTTCCCTTCCTTAGCAAGCAAAGTAGGTAAGCTAAAACCTCCAAAATTCCAAGATCATTGAAACTGCAAAAAGGAATAGATTATAAAACTCCGTGTAAGCCTAGCCAGGCTGCCCAGGAAGCTGGGAGATCGTGAGCTTGAGGACAGCCATGACAGCAAAGGAGAATAAACCTGACATGGGGGGTGGGGAGCACATGCTTACTCTGTATAGCCCTTGCTGTCCTAGAACTCCCTGAACCAGGCTGACGTTGAACACACAGAGATCCACCTGCCTCTTCCTTCAGAGTGCTGGGATTAAAAGCAGGCACCACTATGACCCACCCTAAACCTAATCTTCAAAAACCTGAACCCTAAATTATTAATATAAGCAAATAATGGAAACAAAGAAAAAATAATTCATTCAGTGACCAGAGATGGCTCAGAGTTTAAGAGCACTCTTCCAGAAGAACCAGATTCAGTTCCCAGCTCCCACATGGCAGCTCACAAACACCTGTATCTCCAGTTCCAGGAGATCCAACACCTTACCTCTGAAGGCACAGGCATACACGTGGTACACATACATACATACATACATACACACACACACACACACAAGCAAACAACCTTACACATAAAATAAAATACTAAAACTAAAAACAGATACAAAAAAAAAAAAAAACCAGAAGTTGAATTTAATGAGAAGTCTGTAATCCCAAAATCTGCTCCTCAGGAGACTGAGGCAGGGGAATCTTGAGTTCAAGCCTAACCTGAGTTGCATGAGAGAATTTGAGGCCAGCCCAAGCTAAACAGCAAAACTTAGTCTTAAAATAAATAATCAAGCAGACAGATAGGCAGGCTGACTTACCTTTTTCCAAGGTAATCTAATAAAGAAATACAGACACACATATATAATTATAACAAGCTGGGCTACAGTGACATACATCTTTAATCCCAGAACTCGGGAAGCAGAGACAAGCAGATTTCTGTGAGGTCAAGGACCAGCCCAGCATGGTCTACAGAGCTAGTTCCAGGTTTATTCACTGATTATATAGAAGTAGAAAACAAATCTTGAAAACACAGTAGATATTTGATAAATATTTAAATTACTGTGTTTCAAAAATTATAAAAAAAAGCATTATGAGATTCTTGAAAAATTACACTTATAAGTTTTGTGAGGGGCAGAGATTTAACATAAATTTTAGAAATGTAAAGATAAACAAAGTTGGAAATGTGTACAGATATGAAGGAGCTGAAAGCTTTCTCCATATAAGAATCAAATGAACCATAATAATATGAGCTAAGCTACTAAAAGTACTGTCAAGTTCTTAAGCCAATAGTGTGAGAATTCTAGTCTACAAAACTGTTCAATTTCTTCGCTTCACTATTGGCCTAAGTTGATTATCTAGAATAATTTCCCACTAAATAACATTGTTCTCATCTATTTGTTGAGAAACTGACAGAAAATTTGTCAAAAAGTATCAACCAAACATCATTCACTTCCTTGAACTGTGGTCCTCCATCTATTTTCCAACATGTGTTCCATTCACAAATTCTACACACACACACACACACACACACACACACCCCAGAACCCTACAGTGCAGTAAAACTGCAGGGTATGATCCATTCATAAGTCAAGAAATCACACATAACTGTCTTGGGACATGTTAAACAATGCTTACCTCACAGTTGGTTTAAAAAAAAAATGAGAGAGAGAATTGCCAGAAAAGTCAAGAAAAATCTAGAACTTTCACTGGATATTTATATACTTCTATGAATTTCTGCAATCTGCTTAAAATATTCTGCAAAATGACATTTGTACAAATAAGTTTAAATGTTTGTACCAATCAAGTTTCTTATTTGAAGTGTGGGCCTTCAGAAAATGGGTACACATGACAGCTTTAGTTAGGTTAGCATGAGTAGTGTTTAAGCACATGAGTTCCCATTCTGGCTCTGTCATTTATTGGCTATGACGTGCCAATAAATGGTCTCTGTTGTTATTTAATCTTTTTCCTTATATGGTAAATGAAGAATAAAAAGCAATGTCCTAGGGCCTAGAATTTTTATGATTGAGATATGTACATAATCATTCGGTCAGGTCACGGCATGGTAAGAAGCATTCAGCACATGATATTCATTACTGTCGGATTAACACTAGCACGGCATCAGTCTGCTTATGACATGCAGAGCTCAAGAAACTGAAAGCACCGTGCTGAAAGCGCTGTGCTGCCGCCTAGTGGGCACTATGGTTTAAAACCAACGCAGCAATCAAGCATACTCTCAGCCACGAAAACACACACTTCATAAGTCACCAAGTTATACAAGCGGTTTTCCAAAATACATTAACAACCTCAGACTAACCCATAAACCAAAGGAGTATTGTCAATAGTAAAACTGGCTGAAGAGCTGAAACTGATTAGGGAATATGTTCTACCGCACAGTGTTTTATGAGTTCTTTTCTCCTTAAGGTATAAAACAAAGATAGTCATAGGCATTTGTCACAACTAAGACAAAAGAGAAAATAATCAAATATTATCGAAGCCCAATTACTCTCTCAATGGATGACTCTTAATGGACTCCACATGGTTGAAACAGAAAGTAGCAATTAATACAGGATCCCATAAACTCTTTGACAGTTCACTCACTTTTTTCGAAAATTCTACATGAGGTAGATCAGAATAATGTATGAATAATTTAAACCCATAATTCAACTCAGCATCATGGGGATTAAGAAGACAGTTTTTTGTTTTGTTGTGGGGTTTTTTGTTTGTTTGTTTGGTTGGTTGGTTTTTTTGTTTTTTGTTTGGTTAGGCAGGGTTATTATTTTTGTTTGTTGTTGTTTTTCAAGATAGAGTTTCTGTGTAGCCCTGGATGTCCTCGAACTAACCCTGTAAACCTCGAACATACATCCACCTGCCTCTGCCTCCCAAGTGCTGGGATTAAAGATGTGTGCCACCACTGCTTAGCTAAAGACAAAAATTTTATTCCCAGAAAATTTCCATTTAAATCTGTCTGTAAAAAGCACACATGAAAAATAAATAATATTGTCAAATTCCTGCATTCTGAGGCTCAGGCAGGAAGATAAAAGATTTGGACGTCCTCCTGAACTACAAATAAGAGACCTTGTCTGAAAACTCAAAATCTGACAATAAAATTACCAGAAGAATAACGGAAAATCTAAAAATTTCTTTGAATATTAACATACTTCCATGATTTGAAGTTATTATTTTTGCCCTATACTTGAACTGTTCCGTAAAGTAATACCCACCAATTCACAGAGTTTTTAAAATGTGACAAAATGCCAGGCAGTGGTGGCGCACTCCTTTAATCGCAGCACTTGAGAGGCAGAGGCAGGCAGATTTCTGAGTTCCAGGCCAGCCTGGTCTACAGAGTGAGTTCCAGGACAGCCAGGGCTACACAGAGAGAAACCCTGTCTCGGAAGAAGAAGAAAAAAAAAAATGTGACAAAACTCTGAGCAGCGACTCCGTTAAAACTTTTGACAAGGGTGTCCAACATTATAACGCTGTATTCATAACGTAAACGTGGGTCAAACAAAAGCAAGCACCCTAAAGCACACAACCCTGTTAAGAAAAACGCAAGAATCATATTACCAACCAACAGACCTGATGGGTGGCGGCTGTGGTGGAAGATTCTAGACACACCTGAAGGAGACTCGAGGGCGACCGGGCCCGGGGAAGTCAGCACGGTGGCGGCTGTGGTGGAAGATTCTAGACACACCTGAAGGAGACTCGAGGGCGACCGGGCCCGGGGAAGTCAGCACGAGGATTTGGTGGGACACCTGAGGTCCAGGGCAACCTTCGTAAGAACACTGGGAGAAAATATTAGAGCGACTCAAACAGCGCTCAACGCAGAGCCTAAGTTACCTCAGCGAAGCCCGCTCAGTGCTCAGCATTTCCGGGTCATCTTCTCCTACCCAAAGGCGTTTCCGGTTTTCAGTCTGCATTTGTGCGGCCACCTTTAAGGAAATGGAGCGGGCTTAGACCTTTGATTCTTTGTTTTTCTTTTTCAAGACAGGGCTCTTCTTTGTAGCCCTGGCTTTTATGAAACTCACTCTGTAGACCAAGCTGGCCTCGAAAACGGAGATCTGCCTGCCTACCTCTGCCTCCCGAGTGCTGGGAATAAATCATTACCTCCACCGCCGCCTGCCTATTACTCGGGGGTGGGGGAGGGGTGTTGGGACAGTGTCTTACTATGTAGCCTTGGCTGCCTGAAACTCAAGAGTCCGCCTACCTGTTCCTGCATCCAAAGTACTGGAATTAAAGAACTGTGCCATGTTCTGTTATGTTCATTTTAAATAGTCTTCGGAACAATTTAAAAACAATAACCAAAAAAAAAAAAAAAACCAGTGTTATTAATTAGGAACAATGAACGCTGTAAGAATAAGAAGGAAGAGGTGCCTATCCATTTAATACCTTATGATTTTGGATGTTTGATGTGTTTGATGTCCATGAATATGTTATTCATCAAGAAGACAATGTAGTTTTTTGTTTTTTTAAGCGAAATATAACATAGAAAAGGAAATGTAGGGAACAACAAGATGTTTTGCAGGTGAAGTCACTTGCTACCAGACCTGACGACCTCTTAGTTCTATCACAAGTTGTCCTCTTATCTCTTCCTGTGCCAGGGAGAAGGGAACAGGAAACAGGGAAGGGGTAGATGAAGAGAAAGGATGGGAGAAGAAGAGAGGGAGAGACAGAGATAATTTTTAACTTTAGAGAAAAAGAAATTCTAATCTTATTCATTGCACCTCTTCTCTATTCTGAAACCTAACAATATGGTTCACGGGTGAGAACTCATTCCATACAACTATTAGTACAGTATGTTCCAGGCCTACAGAGCTTATCCATGCTACCAAAATTGGAAAGGACTCTGATCTAACTATACTATCAATAAAACATACTTAGGAGTTGGAAAATGACTCAGTGGTTAAGAGCACATACTGCTTTTGCAGAAGATCTGAGATCAATTCCACATGCAGTGGCTCACAAGCAGCTGTAATTTCAGTGCCAGGGAGATTCCATGCTTCTGGCCTTCCCAGGCATTTGCATATATATGCACACATAATTAAAAATAAAAACAAATATTGACACTGAAGTGCTGGCTCAGACATGCATAGGGTACACAAATATACATACAAGTCAAAACACTTATATACACAAAATAATACCAAAAAACCTGGGGCTGGAGTTACGGGTAGTGTAAGCCACCCAGTGTGGGTACTGGGAGCTGACCTTGGATCCCCTGGAAAAGCGAAGCATGCTCTTAAATGCTGAGCCTTCTCTCCAGTCTATCTTTAGTTGTAACTCCCTATTGGTGTCTAGAGTTGGCTCCTTTCTGGTAACTTTGCAATACCCCCAAACTGAGTCAGTTTTTCTGGGACAAACCCTGAATTTTCTCCCCCGCTTTGTAAAGCTCTCTGTTTCACATTGCTATCAAATCTAGAAGTGGTTGGCTGTTGCCATCCTCTTCTAATTATTCCTATCCATGTTTCTCCAGATTATTTCCAGGATCCCACGCCTGACTGTTGTAAGCTAGCTTCCTGTTTTCTAAGCTTTACATTTTCAAATTAGCACTATGTGTACATGCCTTAAACTGTGTTTGATTCTTTTTTTCTTTTAGTCAATGAGAGAACACAGAAAACAACTATCCTCATAGCTTCTCAAGGACTTATAAGTCAAAGTAAAAAGTTATAACATGGGATAACTATTTTTTTTCAGTCATTCCAACCTGATAAATAAGTATAATTATTCCTGCTGCAAAGAATATTTTAATAATTTGATGTTAGCTAGTAATACCAACAAGGAAGCTTGCTAGTCATTGTTTTTTTATAAAACTTATTTATTATTATAAATAAGTACACTGTAGCTGTTGTTAGACACACCAGAAGAGGGCGTCAGATCTCATTATGGGTGGTTGTGAGCCACCATGTCATTGCTGGGATTTGAACTCAGGGCCTTGGGAAGAGTAGTCAGTGCTCTTACCCACTGAGCCATCTCACCAGCCCCACTAGTCACTGTTAAAACAGTTCTCTGGGGCTGGTGAGATGGTTGGCCTCGAACTCACAGGGATCCACCTCCCTTTTTTCCTGAGTGTTGGGACTAAAGACAAATGCCACTGTGCCCAATTAATAAATACAAAATATTTTTAACTCTACCTAAACCCACATCCAGCTGATGAGAGTTCTTCATGTTTTCAGTGATCTTCCCTCTTTGTTTACTGTCCTGTTTTACCTAATCAATCAATTTAATGAAGTCTTACATATATGCAATTAAGAGCTTTCCTGATGATAAAGTATGGAACCAGTGAATACTGGTTATAATGCAGACTTATTTTTGCACTTGATATAGATTAAAGTCTCACACTATCTCAGTCTAGTTCTTACCATAATTGTCAAAGGATGAAAGTATGTTGTTGATGTAATAAAGGGAGTGATCATATTTACATTTCTCCCAAACTAGTCTCTCTAAGATCACAGTTTTCACATCCTACATAGCTAGAATGTGTTGTGAATGAACACAATGACTCCCTAAGAGAATAACAAGAGATAATATCTATACAAAGTAAATGAACAGGTTTCTACAGCCTACGTACACATGGCAGTGAAAACATGCACTGAAGCTTGTTACAGTTACACAACCGTAACACCCTTCATTATAGTTATTTATGTTTATGCTGTGGACAAAGTTCCATTTTTCTCCCCTCCCCCCCCCTTTTTTTCTTTTTTTTCTTTCTTTTCTCTTTCTTTCTTTCTTTTCTTTTTTTTTTTTTTTTTTTTTTTTTTTTTTTTTTTTTTTTTTTTTTTTTTTTTTTTTTTTTTTTTTGGTGGAATGGGGGATGGTTCTTGCTGTGTTGTCAATCATAGGACTAAATGCCTAGTTTCAACTAATCATCTTACCCCTCAGCCTCCTAAATTGCTGCAACTATAGGCACACACCACCAAGCCTGGCAATCAGAGACTGAGTCTTAGTAATTTTGTGCCTATAACCCAGCCCAGTGCTTGACACATAACACACGTTTAATAAATACTTACAGATAAGTAATTGAAGTAAAAGTTACTTTTAGTTCACATGTAACTATTAGTAGAATCAGCTGTGGCTGAAATTCCTCCAAAAACTGCTGGATTTGTTGACTTTTCACTCTGATGCGTTTAACATGTCAATCATCTATAGAACTTAAGATACTATGGAGGGAGCTATTATAAGACATTATCTAAGCTATGAGTTATATATGAAAGAGGTTATACTGTGAATTTGTAATTTATCAATTACATATATATGACACATGGAAAGAAACATGAAAAGTGGGGCTAGAGATGTTTCCACAGGTAGGAGCATTCGTTTTGGGTGGCCAATTACCACCTGTAACTCTAACATGCCTCTGGACTCCTCAGAAATCTGTATTTGTGTGTACATGCACACATGAACATACATATAATTAAATTTTTTGAATTGCTTTTAAGTTTTAAGAATATCAAAATATGGATCAGAACGGGCTCCATGTACTCATATTTGAATGCTTAGTTACCAAGGAGTGGAACTTGTTTGAAAGGATTAGAAGGATTGAGAGGTGTGGCCTTGTTGGAGTAGGTGTGGCCTTGTTAGAGGAAGTGTGCCACTGGGGGTGGGCATTGTGGTTTCAAGTCCATACTAGGTCCATGCTTGCTCTCTCTGCTTGTGGATCAGAATGTAGCTCTCAGCTACTTCTCCAGCACCATGTCTGCCTGCTGTCAAGCTGATGTAATGATAATGAACTAAACTCTGAAACTCCAAGAAAGCCCAGTTAAATGATTTCTTTTATTAGAGTTGCCTTGGTCATAGTGCCTCTTCACAGCAATAGAACAGTGACTGAGACAGAATCATTCTTCATATTACTTTATTCTTCTAGGTCCCTCCTCAGACTTTGGCTTCTTTTTCTCCTAACATAATGATCCATCTTTGTTGGTGTTCTATTTGTTTGAACTTCTAAGTCAAACTTAATAAAGGAGCAGCAAGAAGGCTCACTGCATAAATTGGTAGCCACCAATGCTAATTACATGAGTTTGATCCCAGGGACCCACATGTCATAAGATGGGAACTGACTCTTTAATGCATACACATACACTTATACAAGCACACACACACACATACACAAAAGAAACAAAGAAATGAAGAGAAGAAACTCTAATGAAAAGTGAATAAAGATGTAGAAGAGTAACAACAACTTTATAAATGTACTTTCCTGGCACTCTGAACTAAATCCTCATTCTGACTTTGTTACTGGTGTTTTAATAACAACATCAATCTCCCAGTTAACCAGAAAACTTCACAGTAATAAGATGTTTTTATTTGAAAATTAGACTGCTAATCAGGACTGGTTCTCTTTAATTCTAAGATGTGACCCCAAGTTTGTGGTCCTGTCAGATTAAAGACTGTCATTTCCAGTTATCTTTTTCCTTTATGCTCAGGAGTTCTCTTTACTAACTAGAACTGGTTAAAATACCAGGGAGAGGCTGGAGAGATGGCTCAGTGGTTAAGAGCACTGGTCGTTCTTCCAGATGACCCAGCTTCTATTCCAAGTTCCCATATAGCAATTTTCACCCATCCGTAACTACAGTGTTCCTAAAGTTCCTAAAGTTACCAGGCACACATGTGGCCCACAGACATACATTCAAACAAAACACTCATACGCATGGAGCAAAATAATAATGGCAGTAATAATAGTAATTTAAAAGAAAATACTAGGGAGATCTGGGGACTGGAATGAGCTCTCTCTGCATTCACATCCTGTGGATCCTGCCTTATTCCTGGGTGTTCAAATTCTGAATTATCATACTGTCCAATTAGTTCCGGGTTTTCCCAGAAAGTGCACCGCAGCCTGTGCTGAGTCTCCCATATTCTCCCCCTTCTTCCCTTTATCAAACCTCGATTAAAGAGACAGACCACAATCTCAAAAACAAGGTTTACTTAAGCCCTGTCTACATATCTTGGATGAATGGAGTAAGGGTATTCATTCCCTACTAGATACTTGCATTCAGATGAAAAAGAGCCTCTACTTAGGCTGAAGCATACAATACTCATGCATGCTCATCCCTGGCCATCTGATCCCTTCTTCATCCTTGAATAATAGTTATATAATGGAGATAAGCACCTGATTGATTTAGGAGGCTTTCTCCCTCCCCATTGCTCCAACTGCTGAAGAGAGGAGTGGATACAGCAATAAAGCATCAAAGAACAAAATCACCCAGCAAAAACAAAGCAGTTCAGCCGGGCTGTGGTGGCACACGCCTTTAATCCCAGCACTTGGGAGGCAGAGGCAGGCGGATTTCTGAGATTGAGGCCAGCCTGGTCTACAGAGTGAGCTCCAGGACAGCCAAGGCTATACAGAGAAACCCTGTCTCGAAAAAATAAAAATAAATAAATAAATAAATAAATAAATAAATAAATAAATAAAGCAGTTCTATCACTGGTATCATCAACACAGTAATACAAATATGCAGAACCTCTTTTCCCATTTTATTTTCTGTTGTCAGATGTTTTGCCTGCATGTATGCATGCGTAGTACCACATATGCGCCTGGCACCCAGGAAGGCCAGAGGAAGTATCAGCTCCCTTGAGAGGGACTGGAGTTTTAGGTAGATGTGTGCTGCTGTGTAGGTGTTGGGAGTCAAACCCAAATCTTCAAGGAAAGAAAGCAGCCTGTGCTTTTAGCCAGTGAGCCATCCATCTCTCCAGCCCCAGACAGAGCCTTTGGGGGGGGGGGTGATTCTCTTCCTCAGCCTGAGTAGAGTCTCAAATTTATAGGAAGCAATGAGATAACTACCCAGATAATTAATTTATTTGCCCCTCCAATTCTGTTCAGTTGTTTAACTAGATATATTCTCAACACCTTATTTGTTTGTCTTCAAATGATTTTAACTCCTACGGGATGTTCATAAAAGTGCAGTACTATTTTTACACCAAAACATTACTCACAAACTTTTCAAGGATAGACTCTCTTCTTTCAGTCACAGTAAATCTCTGTGACATTAATAGGAATTCCACATGAGATGGAAAAGGTTGGAAGACCCCTGGAAACACTTAAAACACTGCTATAAAGTGCCTGGAATATGTGCCAGCTCCTCTGTCCCAGGGTTCAGTAGGTCAAATCAGGTACAGGAAACCATATCCAAGGTGTGTGTCTAACTTAATCACAACACATAAACACAACACCACTTTGAGGTAGTTTATCAAGAAAAGTCTTCAGCCTGATTCATCAAGCATGCAAAATCAAATTCTAGCTGAATGGAATGTCACCTAAAACACCAGATGGGGACTGGCAAGATCTTGGCTCAGTGGGTAAAGGCGTTTGCTATTACAATACTGGAAACCTAAATTTAATCCTCAGAACACACATAAAGATGGAAAGAGAAAATCACCTCCACCACATGCACACTATAGCACACACATGCACACATCCACATCACGCACACATACAGACAATAATAGTAATAATAATTTAAAACACCCATTGGGAGTAAGTTAGCAGCTTCACTCCAGGACGAATCATGCAAGACCTGGAGCAGGACTAAGAAAAACCTTAACATCTCTTCTCATTTCCCACCTTGTTGTACTGCCCACCTTACTCCTGGGCTGCCTAAGCCACCAAGGGTCCATCTGTTGAAGTCACTAGACCTGACCAGTGGAAGGTTCAAGATCTGCACTCAACTGTAACACCAAAGATTTTAGAGCCAGAAGGAAACAAAATCTCAGTTCCAACACCTGTGCCACAGCTAAAAAATTGAATAAAGAGTAAAAAATCAGAAAGTCACAAAGTTCAAACACTCTTTCCAAAGTCAAATAAGTTCATCTGTGCTTCCTCAAGGTCAAAGACTTACTGATTAAACCTAACAGAATAAATGTTTAAATCATTTTACCCTATATAAATTCCCTGACTATGGTGTATATTATCTATACTGTGTAGAGAATTAGACCAGAAAGAGGTTTTAAATGCAAGTTTATTTCCATAGCTAATTGTAAATATTTCTATCAAACTAAACCCTCTTAAAATAACATTTTGTTTCTGATTCTTTCACTAATAGAGGAGTAACAAGATTATATAAAAAGAAAAAAAAAACTCCCCTAAATAGACTTTTTTAAAGTAATTAGCTGCACAAAGTCTCAAGTCACAGAGCAGCCTAGAAAGTCTGAAAAGTGAGTGAATTTTCTGGAGATCATGGACAGGCCAATCAGAGCCCAAGAGGAACAAACAGGTGGCAGGCTTGAGAATTTTCACTGGGTAGGTCTGCCATGGGAGGGTCCAGATAGAAAAAATTGTAAAAAGTCACCATTTGATCCTGGTACTTACCCCTGTTAATAAAAAATAATATGCAAAGAAAGAAAGTCTCCATGGAGACTTGACTATAACTGGAGAGATGACTATAACTCTGGTCAACTCCCACTTATTGTAACTCCAGGGGATGTGATGCCCTCTTCTGGCCTCTGCAGGAACCTACACTCACATGCACACACCCACACAGATATACACACAGATACATAGAATGTAAAACAAAAATATAATATTTTTAAAAGAAAAAATTAGGGCTGGAGAGTTGGCTCAGCGGTTAAGAGCACTGACTGTTCTTCCAAAGGTCCTGAGTTCAATTCTCAGCAACCACATGGTGGCTCACAACCATCTGTAATGGGACAGATGCCCTCTTCTGGTATGTCTGAGACAGCTACAGTGTATTCATATACATAAAGTAAATCTGAGAGAGAGAGAAAGAGAAAGAGAGAGAGAGAAAAGAAGGAGGAGGAGGAGGAAGAGGAGGAGGAGAAAGGAAGGGAAGGGAAGGGAAGGGAAGGGAAGGGAAGGGAAGGGAAGGGAAGGGAAGGGAAGGGAAGGGAAGGGAAGGGAAGGGAAGGGAAGGGAGAATTTCTCAGGCTGAAGATGCAGCTCAGATGGCAGAGTTCTTATCTGGGAAGCACAAGGCCTGGGTCCAAATCCCAACACTTTGTAAAGCCAGGTATTTTGGCGACTGCCTACAATCCTATCACTTAGGAAGTGAAAGCAAGTCAATCAGGAGTTTAAGGTTATCCTCAGCTATGGAGTCTGAGGCTATTATATGAAAGCATTCTGAAATTCAAGAATGAGAAACCGGTGAGGACAGGAGAGAGAAATTGACTAGACACTGCAGGGAAGTTCACGGCCAGGAACAGGAAATATCCTTGCTTCTCTGACCAGGAGTGCCAGAAGGAGCAGTTATTTCTTACCTCCTTTTAAATGAGTCCTCCTCCTACCTGGAAACTGTAAATGACAATGGGTCTGAAACTCAGGCCAGACACCACTCTTGTCTGATAAACAGCACTGAGATTACATCACTGAATTTTTGTGGTGGAGCTGGATTGTATTTATTCTCTAGTTTCAGCCCAACTCCCAAAAGATGTTAGGATGTCTGCGCTTAGAGAGAAATGTTACAGTAGGCCTGTAGGGCATTGAGGTTATCAAGACTCTGATGATGCTATTTCCTCTTGGTCAACAGAATGGAATCTACATTTGACCTGACGGTCTGATCTTCCCTAAAGATTAGAACATTTCCTCCCGGAAGAGTTAATGCAGTTGGGCATGTCAATCATCAGGCCAGGAGACTACCTAGGAAGGCTGATTCCTCTTAAGCTGTACTAAATAAAGAATGGGAGGAATAACTATTCCCTAAGTGAGATAATGCACTTTTCCTTTTCAGAAATTCCAACCTTGCTTACAGAGCCTTTGCTGCACAGCTAAGCCTGCTGGATTTTCTGAATTTCTCTTTCCTTCAAAAACTGGCCAGAGCCAGCCTGGACCCATTCCTTCTGACACTTAGGAAGTTTCTCCCAGTCCCCTACCATATGACTGTTTGTTAGGGGACCAGAAATTCACAAAAATGGTATGAAATCTGGAAGAGATTTAGAAAATAGCATAAGCTAAGGGCCCCATGCCTTTCTGAAAAGGCACAACTTTTTTTCTCTTCTCTCTCTGATGGCTGCCAAATGCTTTAACTTGTCTGTTCTGTTGTCTTGGTTTTTGGTTTGGGGGGATTCTTTTTGTTTTTGTTTTTAACTCTAATAAAATTGTCCTTGACTTCCTTCTGGGTTCATTCTTAAATTATTTTATGAAAAAAAGAAGAAAGACATAAAACCCACAGAGAGGTCTCCAGTCTCCCAACACAGAACAGACAGAGCAAACAACTATCCTCTGTCTTGACATCAGCATGAGCCTCAGTCACAATCGGCCAATTTTTTACTATAGAGCACATTTGGTTTGGGTAAGATCCATTACATGGAAGTTATTCAGACAGTATTTGTTTTGGTGTTAGTGTTGTTGTTGTTGTTGTTGTTGTTGTTGTTGTTGTTGTTTGAGGTAATATCTCTCTGAGATACTTGGGCTGGCCTGGAACTCTGGGCACAAGCAATTCTTCTCCTTCAAGCAGCAGGGACGCCCCAGGTCAGACAGTAGTAGCACAGATGTAAAACCCATCATGCTTGTCAGCCTGAATCCCAGCAATCATAGAGGGAATGGAGTACACAGAATTGAATTCAACTTTGGCTCAGAAAAGCAGAAATGAAATGTATTAAAAGAATATTGGGAAATTCACAAAAATGGTATGAAATCTGGAAGAGATTTAGAAAACGGCATAAGCTAAGGCAGCCTGAGAATTGGGGCCAAACTTACCAGAAAGGCAGATTGGGAAGGGGAAGGGGTAGGGACAGAGACTGGGGTGATGGAATAGAGTCATGCTGGAACACATGACCGACAGCACACACACTACTGTAGACTCTTGCTGCCTTTACCAGTACAAGAAATGCCTAAATTCCTTCTCTGTCTTGGAACTGGGCTAGAGTGTCCGACTCTTAGCACCTAAGTTTAACAGCACTTTGGCTGCCTAAACCTGAGAGAAGAAGCATCCCCTCTCTCTGGTTTCTGATTCTGCATGGTATTTAACAGCCAACTGCCCTTAAGTAGGAAGGAAAAGGAGGGAAGGATACGTACCTCAGTGGCGCCTGTCTTCACACACAGGATAAAAAATTACTATAGTATCATGGCCTGATATTTTACTTTTTAAAATTATTTCATTATTATATTTCTATATATTTATTTGTGAGAGGGGAGCACGTGAGCACAATGGGAAACGAGTGGAGGTCAGAGGACAATCATAAGGCTTGCTTGTCTCCTTCTGCCATGNTACGTACCTCAGTGGCGCCTGTCTTCACACACAGGATAAAAAATTACTATAGTATCATGGCCTGATATTTTACTTTTTAAAATTATTTCATTATTATATTTCTATATATTTATTTGTGAGAGGGGAGCACGTGAGCACAATGGGAAACGAGTGGAGGTCAGAGGACAATCATAAGGCTTGCTTGTCTCCTTCTGCCATGTGCTTTCCAGGGGTCTAAACTTGCTGGCTCCTTTACCTACTGAGCCATCTTGCTGGCTCCATTTTTTTTTTCAAGTCAGGATTTCTCTGTGTAGCCGTGACTGTCCTAGAACTTACTCTATAGACCAGGCTGGCCTTGAACTCAGAGACCCAACTACCTCTAGCCTTTGAGTGCTGGGATTAAAGGTGTACACCACCAGTTTTTCAAGGCAGGATCTCATGAAGCACGGGCTGGCCTCAAACTCTCTCAGTAGCTGAGAATGATCTTGAACTCCTGATTCCCCTGCTTCTACCTTCCAAGTACTAGAAGCACAGGTAGCGTGACTACATCTGGTTTATATAGTGCTAGGGATTGAACCCAGGGCTTCATGCATGCAAGGCGAGCCCTCTACCAACTGAGCTATAACTTCATCTCAATCCTTTGGTGTGTGTTGGGGGAGGGGTGTGCATGCACGTGTGTGTACCTCAGTGTAGAAGGCAGAAGTCAACATTTACTCAGTCTTCTCCCCCAGATTTTGTAAGAATCTCTCACTAAATCTGAAGCCCTTCAATTTCCGGAGGTTGACTGGCCATAGAGCCACCTATCTCTGTCTCCTCAGGGCTGGAGTTATAGGCCTGGTCTTTTGTATGGATGCCAAGAATCTGAATTCAGGTTCTCATATTTTCATGGCAAGCACTTTACCAACTAAGCCATCTCCCCCTTCCTTCCTCCTACAGTTAAAACTTCTAAGTGGTGAGTACCACACCAGCTTTGCTAATATGTTTTGAAGATACAATGACTTACTCTCTGAAAACTACAGCAAACAGCTTTGAAAAAGAAGGCATGATGGATACAGGTTACACTAACTGGGGAGACTTTAATTAGCAAAGATTGCAACAGTTGCTGTGCTTCAGACACAAGACACCACCAATACATTTTATGAAGTCAGACATCATGAAAACTAAGAATATTTTGCCCTAAGTACATTACTATGGAGCAAGCTTGAGTTTTAAAGTTGTATTAATTTTCAATTAACTTTTAAAACTTTGTTTATACGACAGAAAAGGCTCAGAGCTTTAGACTGGAGAGAAGAAGAAAGATGGTTCCGTTGTTTGGATCTGTTACATTAATTTCTCAGTCTGTGCAGGGGTGGCTTGCTCCCTGAATGGTAATGGGAGATTAGTTTCTTTATTTCTTCATTAAGACTGTGGGAGGAAAATTAATACTCTCTTCAGCTTTCTCAAATTAATAGAATATATCTTTATTAAAATGATGAATGGATGTGCCTACTTTGGGGGGAGGGCTTTTTAACACAAGGGATGATTCAGCTTAAAGCTGAGCCTTAACAAGCATCATGTCCAAAAACTCAAGTTCAATGAGGCCTCGTTATTTATTCAAGGTCAAATAATCAAGGACACAGTAAACAGGAGGCTGGGTCTGTAATTTTTTTTTCCAATTTTTCTTCTCTTTGGTGTGTGTGTGGGGGGGGGGNATGTCCAAAAACTCAAGTTCAATGAGGCCTCGTTATTTATTCAAGGTCAAATAATCAAGGACACCGTAAACAGGAGGCTGGGTCTGTATTTTTTTTTCCAATTTTTCTTCTCTTTGGTGTGTGTGTGGGGGGGGGGTATTTGCATATGCTTGTTTTATAAGTACGTAGGCGGGAAGAGGCCAGAGGAGGACCTGTTCTAGCATTCTCTACCTTATTCCCTTGAGAAAGGGTCTCTCATTGTACCTGGAGCTAGGCTGGCAGCCAGGAAACCCTAGCCATCCTCCTGCCTCTGCCTCCCATGGCACTGGGGTTCCAGTCATGTGCAGCTTTTTATATAAACGCTAGGGAGGCAAAGTCAGGGCCTCCTGCTTATGCAGCAAGCACTCTTTAAAAAAAAAAAAAAAAAAAGATTGTAATGATCCGATTTCATTTTTTTCATACTAGGCAGGGAGGATTTTTACTAAAGCAATCCTCTTTAGTAAAGGTGACAATTAGTTTCACTTAGAACATTTTAATAACACACATTTTTTTAAAAAGGGATTCATCTTACAAATTGTTCTGCAATCCAAATATACAACAGCTTGGAAGGTCGCATTTAGAAAACAAAAGCCAATGTAAAAAAGATTTAAACATCGACCACAGTGCAGGCTTGAGACGGCTCAGATTTTCCAGCTTCCTTACTGCACCATCTACATCAGAGATCTGTTCCTTCCCCTGGCTCATTGAGAGCCATGTTTAAAGAAATACCTTTTCCCCTTCATCTTGCCTTCTGAGTCCATCCAGTATTCTCTAATATCAATTCGAATTTTTCTCAAAATTGCACTGACATATTTCGTCTTTCCAATCTACGCTGCTCCTCTGCTTGGAAGAGGCCAGAGCTCTAGAAGTGTCACCAGGCTTTAGCTTCTTCACATGTTTTTCTGGAACAACTTGCTGATTCCTGTTTTTCACCTACGCTGTCCGAATCACTGCCGGAAGAGTCTGAAGAAACAAGTTCCTTTGATTTAGGGTTGCTCCGCTCCTGCCAGCCTACGGCCTCTCGCTCGCTCGCTCGCTCGCTCGCTCCCTCTCTCAGGACTAGAACACGCTCTCTTACTCCTCCTCTCCCTGCACCCAAAAGTGATTTATTTATTTTCTCTTATGTAAATGAGTATTCAGCCTGCATGAGTGTATAGTGCCCACAAAGGACAGAAAAAGAATGAACAATCATAGCAGGGCGTGGTTTAAAGTCAGGTTCTCACTCATCCCCTACACTTAGAACAAGGTGTCCCCAGCACTCGGGAGGCAGAGGCAGGCAGATTTCTGAGTTCGAGGCCAGCCTGGTCTACAAAGTGAGTTCCAGGACAGCCAGGGCTATACAGAGAAACCCTGTCTCGAAAAAATCAGAAAAAAAAAGAATGAACAATCATATGGAACTGAAGACACAGGTGACCGTGCCTTCAGTGACCCAACTCCTGACTGCAAACGGATACACCAAAAAGTCCCTATTTACTCTTCGGTTGAAAATCTGCCCTCCTTTCTACCATAAGCAATGCTAGAGAGAATGTTCCTGTACCCATCTCCTGCGATAGCGTCCCAGCTAGACTTGCCGGGCAGTCTGATAGGGTGTCTATAGCTTTTCAGTTCTGTCCAATTACATTCCGGGGATATTTTTGCCAGTTTCCTGCCACCTTGCAGTCAACGTTAGTTCCCTTTTATCCACGTCTATGTGAACACTTAAGAGTGTCAGGTTTTCAATTCTTCCAGTTAGAAGGTTATTTTACATTGACCTGATTAATGCTGGCTGACCCGTGTTGTCATGTCTTCCCTGGCCGTTCAAATTTGTCTGCCGACCATTTTTGTTGAAACACCCTTTTCTTAGCTTGTAAGAGTTCTTTATACACGTTTTAAATTTTTTAAATTTTATTTATTTAATGTATGTGTTTTTTTAATTTTATTTATTTAATGTATGTTCTACTGCATATACATCCACCTGTCAGATTTCCCTATAGATGGTTGTGAGCCACAATGTAGTTGCTGGGGATTGAATTCAGGACCTCTGGAAGAGCAGCCAGTGCTCCTAACCACTGAGCCATCTCACCAGCCCCCTCTTTATACATTTTAAAGGTTGTCTCTCGGATACCTGCTTTGAGATTTTTTTTTCTTTTGTAACTTAGTTTTAATTTTTTCACAGATATTTTGCTGAAATTGTTTGTTTGTTTGCTTGTTTGTTTATTCATTTTTGAGACAGATCTCATTATGCAGCCCTGACTGTCCTACAACTTGCTAGGTAGATCAGGCTGGCCTCAATCTCAAGAGGTCTTCCTGCCTCTGCAGCCTGAGCATGAGATTAAAGAAGTTTGCCACTGTGCCCAACTATTTTCAATTATCTTTCATTTTTACTGTTCATAAATACATCTTTAAATAGCCCAAAGTATGTTTTCATATATTGTATGAAGATTAAAATCTTTCCATGTGAAAAATGAATTGTCCAGTATATCTGAAACGGCCCTTTAAATTCTTATGAAGTCAATGCCAAATCTATTGAAATGTGGTTTAAAGTCATGAATTCTCCTTGTGTCTGTTGCCAGGCCTATATTTCACCCCATTAATTATATCAGTCTGGTATCTTACCATCTTAATCACCGTAGCTCTGTAAGTCATGTTATTACCTGCTCGGGCGATTCTCCTTCCATCATATTTTCCTCTAACAGAGCCTTGGTGGTTATTTTCAGTCTTCTGTTTCTCCAGATCACTTTCAGAATGGTTAATGTCAACTTTCCATAAATGGTCCTGTTGGAATTTTTGCTCTATCATATTGAATTGGTCTGAATTGGGAAGAACCTTCCTGTGCTTTGGCATGTTGTTTCCCTTTATGTTGGTTGTCCTGTTATTCCTTCAGTAGAGTTCTCTAATTTTCCTCATGGCGTTTACATTGAATCTAACTCTGGTTAAATTTACTTCTAGGGTGAATTCAGTACTTTGCAATCAAGTTATGGAGACTGATTGTAATCAGGAGCTTTGAATTCAATTATCTGTGGGCTTGGAATATGTAGATCTGTCAAGAAGGAAATGTCCACAGCCAAACCTGACAACCCTAGTTCAAAATCCCTGCCACCCATGGAGCTACGCAGTGGGAGGAGAAAACCGACACCCACAAGGGTTTCACTAATCTCCACATGAAGGCTGCAGCACACATTGACGATGGAACATAAAATGTTGGTAAGTGTTTTTGTCAGGTCGACAGAAGCCAGAGTCATCTGGAAACCGCCTCTATCGGGGTGAACTTTAGGCATGTCTGTGGGCACTTTCTTGGTAAATGTTGATGTGAGAACACACAACCAACTGTTGGCAATGCTACCTATGGGCAGGAAGTCTGGGTTGTATGAAAAAAGCAAGCTGAGAGAGCCATAGGGAACAAGCCAGTAAACAACGTTCCTTCATGGCCTCTGCTTCAGTTCCTGCCTCCAGGTTCCTGCCTTGCTTAAGTTTCTGCCCTGAATTCTCATCATGATGGAGTGTACACTGTACAAACCCTTCCTCTCCCAAGCTGCTTTGGGTCATGGTGTTTATCACAGCAATAGACACCAAGTTAATACAGCAGTGCAGGAGTAAGACAGAAAGAAATGCGTGTTGGAGACACCTACTTATCATTAGATAACTATTATTGTTTCGAGCTCCTCCGATATTTCAGGCTAGTTATAAATGTCCTGCTTGTTAAATAAAACACTGCGTAGGTTGCTAGTTTCAGTCACCCACAGTTGACTTGAAATAGACAATGGAAAGTGAAGTGTCGCTTGCCAAGTGTCACAGCCTGTAATGCCAGTGACTCATTACCTGAGACACTGAGGCTAGAAGACATGTTCAAGGCCTGCTTCAGCTGCACAGTGATTTCAAGGCTAGCCTGGGTCACTTCCAAGACTGTATCTCAAAATGAAAAAATTACAACAGGGCTGGGGATAGACTCAGTGAGAAAATTTGCCTAGCAGGTGGGACTTCCTAGGTTCAGCTCCCAGAAAAAAAAAAAAAAAAAAAAAAAAAAAAAAAAAAAAAAAAAAAAAAAAAAAAAAAAAAAAAAAAAAAGGAAAGAGGAAAGAAGGGAGAACAGAGAGGGAGGGAAGGGGGAGAGCAGTGTATGGCAGCAAGTGAGGTAGGACTTGGGAGATCAGAGAAGAATGAAAACCATTGTTGTGTCCATAACAGCAGCAACTGCCAAACAAACAAACAAACAAACAAACAAACAAAAAACAGATAATGGCAGACACGCATATGGAGAAGTTACTGCTGGGAATATGCAATGGTTCAGTCACTTTGGAAAATAGTTCAGCAGTTCTATACAAAGTTAGGTTTGTATGATCCCAGTGACACAGCAAATCCAGAATAGGTAAATCAGAGAGACAGGAAATAGATTAGTAGCACATGAGAGTGCTAAAAATACTCCGGAATTAGGTATTATAATAGTTTTAAAACCATGTCAAAATACTAAGATGACTGAAGTGTAAATACTAAAAAGGTGAATTTTGTGGCGTGAAAGTGCTATCTTAATTATAATTTTGAAACTACGGTTTCATCTTTTCACTTCATAAAGGTCTGAAGCTGAGCACCTGCTGTGCACTTAAGAGAACTGGAGTTTAGGGCCTGGCACACATGGAAGGCATCCTATGCAAACTTGTATGTATGTATGTATGTATGTATGTATGTATGTATGTATTAAACCAACTATGGTAGCACATGCCTATAATCCAAACATGTGAAAACCTGGCACAGGAGAATGGAGAATATGAGGCTAGCCTAGCCTTCTCACAAACCACAGAGTCTATACCTTGCACTGCCTTGCAGACATATGAGCTTATGATCTCTCCTTCACTGCAATTTCTAAAAAGAGAGCCTGGGCTCTTCTTCTACATACTCTCAACACCATCCTCTCCATCATCTCTCTCTGTATGAACCATTCTGGACTAGGGATACAGGGAGGGACTATATTCTGGTGAAGTCCTAACAGTTCATACAGAGATGATCATGAGTGAAGGCACAGAGACCTACTATGGGCAGGTAGTCTGAGGAATGGCAAGTGGAGATGTAGTTTTGAGGAGAAGAGAGTGGAAAGAAGGTTCAATCCTGAGCAGCTTATAAACATCTGTAACTCTGGTTCCAGGAGATCCAATACTCTTTCTGGCCTCTGGAAGCACCAGGCAACCACATGGTGCACAAACAAAACACCCGTACGCATAAAATCTAAAACAATAAAACCATGGAAATGGAGCTGCGCCTATTAATCCTAGCACTTGAGGCAGGAGGATGATAAGTTAAAAATCAGTTTAAATTTGAGAACTTGCCTCAAATTTTAAACAAACAAATAAATAAATGGAAATAAAATGACTAGGAAGGAAAAATTGTCCATGAAGCCTCAGTAAGTTCAGGTTGTAACAAATTGTCTCCAAATTTGCTTAACAAATCTCTTATTATTCATTTAGTTTTAGATTTTTTTGAGACAAGATCTTACAATCACTACCACATTCTTTCCTTCCTTCCTTCCTTCCTTCCTTCCTTCCTTCCTTCCTTCCTTCTTTCCTCCTTCCCCTTCCTTCCTTCCTTCCTCCCTCCTTTCCTTCCTTAAAACAGAGCCTTATGTATTTCAGGATGGCCTCAAACTTCCAATGTAGCAATGTAGCCAAGGATGACCTTGAACGTGCGTGCGTGTGGGGGGGGGGGGGTACATGTCTGTATACAGATATGTGTGTATATGAGATACATGTGTGTGTATGAGTGAATGTGCACATGTGTAAACACATGGAAGGGATCATTGGTCTCTACCTTTGTTCTACCTCTCGTTGTGAACCCAGAGCTGCCAACTCAACTAAACTAGCTGGCTGGCCACCAAGACCGAGTGACCCTCTGGTCCTGCCTCCTCAGTGCTGGGATTGCAGGTGTGTGTTGTGCTCCTGGCTTTTTCACAAGTGCTGGGCATTGAACATGGGTCCTCCTGATTGCAGGACAAGCACTTTACCAACTGAGCCATATCCCTGCCCCAGACTTTGAATTCTGATTCTCCTGCCTTCACTTCTCAAGTACAGGAATTACCAGCATGCATCCCTAGTCCACATATACCTGTTTTGCTTTGTTTTGTTAAGCTTGTGGGTGTCCCAAAGTTTTTTTACAACTTCTTTGTTTTAATTTTATTGAGACAGTTTTACTACATGGCTTATGTCACCTTTGAACTTATAAGGCTTCTGCCTCAAACTCTTGAATGCTGAGGTTATAATAGGTGCATGGCCCCACACTGTCCTCGTGTCATTTTTAAATAAATTTTACATATTGTACAAATATTTATAACAATTTCCCCAAGTGAAACCAACCCCTTGTTTTCAAGACAGGGTTTCTCTGACAGAGCTGTCCTGGAACTCGCTCTGCAGACCAGAATAGACCTCAAACCTCCTGCCCGTCTCTGCCTCCCAAGTGCTAGGATTAAAGGCATGTTAAAGGCAGAAACCAACTTTTAAAAGAGTCCCGCCGGGCGTGGTGGCGCACGCCTTTAATCCCAGCACTCGGGAGGCAGAGGCAGGCGGATTTCTGAGTTCGAGGCCAGCCTGGTCTACAGAGTGAGTTCCAGGACAGCCAGGGCTACACAGAGAAACCCTGTCTCGAAAAACCAAAAAAAAAAAAAATAATAATAATAATAATAAAAAATAAAAGAGTCCCGCTAAGACTAGATTCTGTAGGCAAAATCAAATTTAAAAAAAAATCCTTAAATTAAAAGAGAGAATGAGCCGGCGTGGTGGCTCACGCCTTTAATCCCAGCACTCGGGAGGCAGAGGTAGGCGGATTTCTGAGTTCAAGGCCAGCCTGGTCTACAGAGTGAGTTCCAGGATAGCCAGGGCTATACAGAGAAACCCTGTCTCGAAAAACCAGAGAGAGAGACAGAGAGAGAGAGAGAGAATGATCTGGGCACATGCCTTTAATCCCAGCACTTGGGAGGCAGAGGCAGAGAATTTGAAGCCAGCCTGGTCTACAGGGCGAGTTCCAGGACAGCCATGGCTATACAAAGAGACCCTGTCTTGTAAAACCAGTGGGGTGAGGGCAAGAGAAAAGGGATGAGAAGGCAGTGCTGTGTGAGACAGAGTCACAGGAGTATGGATTCTATAACGCCACCCAGAACAATGGGCAGAGGGAGACTATCCAGCTGCATGTTAGCTGGTTTTCCATACTTATTTGTTCGTTTACTCCTTGTATTACTGAGATCTAACCCATATGCTAAACTTTCCCTCTACAACTAACCAGCAGCACTAGCCCCAATGTTTTGAAAAAAGTTTTTTTTTTTCATCTCTCCTATACAATTTCTAATAAACCCAACATTGCCGGTTAGATGATTTTCGTCCAGAGTTCTGTAGGTTGGGTCCTGACTCAGTTTTGCTGTCAGGAGGAGGACATGCACAGATAATATCTGGGCTACCTTTTATTTTCTAACTGTTGCTTGGGTTGCTCTGGAACTCCTGAGGTTAAGCTAACCTATTGCCTCAGTCTCCTGAGTGGCTTGCTGTAGGGCATAAGTGTTACTTTAATTTTTCAAATCCTATCTTTAATGATGGTTCTTAAATGCTTTAACCTTCCTTGTAACTCACCACCCACCAGAGGCAGTGGAAAAGAAAGGATATGGGGAAGTGGACCTGTTCAGAAAGGTTCTTTGGAGCAGCTCTCATCTGTGTTGTCTGGAAATCGCAGTTCAGTTCACAGGTTAGCAGGCAGCAACAGCTTGATCCACTCGCAAACCCTCCATGGATACACCAGTGGTCCAGTTTGGTAGAGTCAGGGTAGTAACAGTGGTGGCATGACCTAGCAGGGACATGTCATCCCTCAGCCTCGGCATGAGTCAGTAGGAGGGACCAATAGGAACACCAGAAGTTCTCAGCTATGCCTTTCTCAGGGAAGTAAAGATCATCAAAGACATGAAACTCACAAGCATTGCACAGCTAGCTGTACCAGCAAGCCAAGCTCTGGCCCAATCATTCCATCAAGTTCTATTCATACCCTCCAAACATCACGTGTCCTCCACGTGCTTTGCCTCAGCACGGGTTTTGCTCAGCATGGGACTTGCCTCAGCACGTGCATCCAATCAGGCCGAGTCCTTGGAAGTGGCAAGAAACTGCAGTATACCATCAGAAGTTTTTTGGTGCATTTCTCTCTGTGGAGTCCCAACAAATGGAGCTCAACTCTGCAATGTGAATCAGACCAATACATGTGTGTTGTTAGCAAAGACTCCTTCATCACATGTCCTTTCATGTGCTTGCTTTAGCAGAACATCCTCTCTCCTGTGTCTGCTTCAGTGAAACGTTCCTTCAGGAGTCCGCCTTAGCCTTTCACACCTGTGTCCACTTTAATGAAATGTTCCATCACGTGTTTGCCCCAGCAAAACGCCATCCAACTGACTTTCCAAAGAACCCTTAAGTTTCCACTTCACATAAGCTTACACTTGTTTCTAATAGTGACATAATTAACATCTTTGGAATGTTATCGGTGTATATTTCCAAGACTACCCCTGTGACACAAATTTCTATACATTAAATTAAAAGGAACAGTTTTGGTTTGGTTGGCAGGTTGGCTGGTTGGCAGGTTGGCTGGTTGGTTGGCTGGTTTTTGTTGCTGTTGAGACAGGTTCTGTAATGTGGGCTGGTCTTGAACTCACTATGTAGAACCCAAGCTGTCCTTGAATTTGTGACTGTGGTCCTACTTCAGCCTCCTAAATGATGGAATTCCAGGCATGTGTCACCATATAGCAGACATGGGCCACCACTCCTGACAGGAATAGATCGTAACAGATCATTTTTCAAGGCTTTGTATACATGTTTCTAAGTTGTCCTTTGGAAAAGTTGAACCAAAGTATTACTAGCAGAATATTCTATAGGCTTTGACTTTTTCAAAGCCTACTTTATTTAGGGTTCTTATAAGCTTAAACCTCCCTTCTAACCCACTGACCAGAAGTAGTGGGGGAAAGAAGGGTAAAAGGAAAAGGAGATCATGGACCTGTTTAGTTCTTTGGGGCAACTCCACTCTTCATTGTCAAGATACCAGCAGTCCAATTCAATAACAAATGCCAAACATGAACAAGTAGCAGAGGGACCATCCAGCAAAAATCTTGACGTCTCCACCAAATGAGCACAAGTCCGCAGAACTGGCCAGAATTAGTAGGAATACCACAAGACGTTCTTTGGTGCATTTCTCTCTATAAAGTGAAGACCAGCGAAGAAGTGAAAGCAGCGAAACATTGCATGGCATCATCACGATGCAAGAGCGAACTCTCACTGTTCACGGGGTTCCATTTATACTCTTTCCAAAAATCATACACCCTGCTCTCTCAAGCATCTACTTCAGCAAAACATCATCTCACAAGACAGCTTCCAGAAAAACAACATGTGATACAACTGAGTTTCCAGAGAAATCAGAAATTTTCATTTATGTATTCTTCAATATTCATTTCCTCATATCTACATTTTAACCTCTATCAAATTTGTGGGGGAGAGCAGCTCCCAGGCTTGAGAGATGGCTCCGCAGTTAAGAACATTGACTGCGGGGCTGGTGAGATGGCTCAGCGGGTAAAAGCACCCAACTGCTCTTCCGAAGGTGATAAGTTCAAATCCCAGCATCCACATGGTGGCTCACAACCATCCGTAATGAGATCTGGCGCCCTCTTCTGGAGTGTCTGAAGACATCAACAGTGTACTTACATATAATAAGTAAAATAAATCTTTATAAAAAAAAAAAAGAAAGAAAGAAAGAAAGAACATTGACTGCTCTTCCAGAAGTCCTGAGTTCAATTTATAGCAACCACATGGTGGCTCACAACCATCTGTAATGGGATCTGACGCCCTCTTCTGGTGCGTCTGAAGACAGCTACAGTGTACTCATATACATAAAATAAATAAATAATTTTTTAAAAAAAAGAATAGCTCCCTATTTTCATGGGGCTTTTCTTCAACTGCTAATTATTGTTTAATATTGCTCTAAATAGCTTTCTTCTCTTGTTTTCAATCTTTCTCCATATTAGTTCATCTAACATGCCCCCACCAGTTATATATCAGGGCTCCTGTGGTTTTAGTCCCTTGTTCAGAAAGCTTCACTTTCCTGTCTGAGAACCGAGTGTGAACTCCTTAGCCTGTTGTGTAATACAGTGCAGCACAGCCTTCTTGCCCATCTCTGACCTCAGCTTCCACTTTCCTACACATACTGTAGGGCTCAGTCCAGGTCACAGGATCATCATTATCTTCCAGAGCATGACTCAAGAGTTTCTCATCTCTTTGTCATCAGCCAGTGATGAAAAAAACGCCACCAGCATGGAGTGACGCATGACCCTTCCCTCACCTATGGCAGACACCTATGCTAATTAATCATCCCATCCTTTCCCCGCTAGCAGGGATACAATGTCTCAGTGTGCAACCATGGACTAATCCTATGATGGAATGGAGTGAGCACTTGAGGTGAAACTAATTTGCCAAGTTTCCATGGTCCTTTCACCTAGTTGGCATTCACCCTAGTGCCTCTTCTGGAATTTGTTGATTGAGATTCATTTCAAATGCTCCTGAGAGACCAGATCTTATGGGTTCAAACTCCAGCTTAGAGAACCTGTCCTAAAGTTGAACTCAACAGGCCAGTTCCTAGCACCAGTTTCCAGGCTACCCCATAACAAGACCTGTGTCTAGGACCAGTTTCCAGGTTAACCCCCAACAAGACCTGCATTTATCACCAGTTTCCAGGTTATTCCCCAACAAATCTGCACCTCCAGGTTACAAGCCTGCTCCTGACACTTCACTTCCTAACAACCACCAATCAGGAGGAAAACAGAAGTTAGGCTTATGGTTTGGCTCCTAGCACCAGCCAATTAAGTTAAAGGACATAATAGCCACCCAATCAGATGTGTGCCAGGCTAGATATCCCACTTCTTGTCTCTATAAATGTCTGCCTGAAACTAGGCTCAAGGCTGTACCTTCCCATTCTACTGCATTAGAGAAGGTGGTGTGGCCCAAGCTTGAGTTTGAGTAAGGAGACCCTAGTGCAGTTACACCAGAATTAGTTCCTTGGTGGTCTTTTGGGGTTGGCACAACACTCCCTCCCTTTCATATTCTACTCACCACCTCTAGTTCTCTAAACGCACTACACAGCTCCTGCACTTCTGACATCACTGTGTCTAGGAAAAAATGAAAATCGCATTCTGTCTCATGTGCATCTTAAAACAGTAAGAATAATTACGTCTCAGGTTCTGGAGCCAGACTACATGAGATTGACGCTGGATCTGTCATCCACCTATAAGCTCTTGAACAAGTAGCTTTAATATATTTGACCATCAGAATCCTCTTCTATACAATGACAGAATAATGATATCTACTACAGAAAGTTGTGAGGATCCCATGAGAAAAAAATGCAGGTCAAATGCTTACCCAAGTAACACACACACACACATTAAACCTTGAAAAATATTACATAGAGAGGCAGAGGCAGACAGTTCTCTGTGAGTTCTAAGACCAGGCTAGTTTCCATAACAAGTTTCAGGTCAGCCAGGACTGTATAGTGAAGCCTATCTCAAATACATACATACATACATACATACATACACACACACACACATAATACATACAGATCTGGAGCTGAGGTTGTTTATGAGTATGTCCAGGACATACATACATACATACATACATACATACATACATGCATGCATATATACAGATTTGGAGCTGGGTTGTTTATGAGTATGTCCAGGACCCTAGTTTGGTTCCCAGCACCTGTGTCAATCAGCTCGCAACCACCTGGAGATCCTGGAGATATGACTACCTCTTCTGGCCATTGTAAGTACCTGCATACATGTACATGTATACATACACACACACACACACACACACACACACACACACACACACACACTTAAAAGTAAAAACAGGGGCCAGGCATGGTGGCAGACAGCTTTAATCCCAGCACTTGGGAAGCAGAAACAGGTGGATCTCCTTGAGTTCCAAGCCAGCCTGGTGTACATAGCAAATTCCAGGCCCACCAGAGCTGCATTATAGATGTATCTTGAGTCAAAAATAAATAAATAGCCAGGCGTGGTGGTGCACACCTTTAATCCCAGCACTTGGGAGGCAGAAGCAGGAGGATTTCTGAGTTCGAGGCCAGCCTGGTCTACAGAGTGAGTTCCAGGACAGCCAGGGCTACACAGAGAAACCCTGTCTCAAAAAAACAAAAAATAATAAATAAATATTAAATAGGTGCTGAAAAAAATGGCTGTGAGGTTAAGAGCATTAGCTGTTCTTCCACAGGACCTGAGTTTAGTTTCCAGCAGCCATGAACACAGCACTCACAGATTTCTCAAGAACTTAATCATAGGATTACCATACAACCTAGCAATCAGTCCTTAAATATACCGAGAGAAATACAAAAATTTGAACAGGAGTCCTATTACTCACATTATTGATAATAAAATAGCCCAACTGTCTATCATCTGGTTATCAGATAAAGTATGAAAATCCAGCCATGCAAGAAAACTGAAACAAAACAAGGAATTACTGGTCTGGGTTGTAGCTCACTCATAATCATGCTCGAGGCCCTCGGTTCTATCCCCAGTGGGGGAAAAAAAAACTGATACATACATGCTAGAGCTTAAATGAACTTTGCAATGAATGCCAAGAAAAATGAGTTACTAAGACCACATATTACAAGATTCCATTTACATGAAATAAGTAGAAAAGGCAAATCCATACAGAAAAAAGTAAATTCAGTGGTTGTCAGGAGCTGGCCAGAGGCAGGATGGGGATGGCTGACTAATGGCTATGGGGTTCCTCTTTAGGGAAATTGAAATGGTCTAGGTGATGAGGCTAGCCTTGCAAACAGACTAAAAATCTCTTGAATTGTACATTTAAAGTGATAAAATGATGGTTTTCAATGTGCAAATTTTGTAACCTCACATTAAGAGGCTGAAGCAGGAAGAGTGGAAGTTGGATGATCAGCTGAGCTACATAACAAAGCTCTATTTTACAAAGCCGTAGGATACGGATGTAGCTCTGTGCAGCACTAACCTAGCATGTACAACCCTGTGTTCAACTTCCTAACACCACAAAAAAAAAAAAAAAAAAAAAAAAAAAAAAAAAAAAAAAAAAAAAAAAAAAAAAAAAAAAAAAAAAAAAAAAAAAAAAAAAAAAAAAAAAAAAAGAAAGAAAGAAAGAAAGAAAGAAAGAAAGAAAGAAAAAAAGAAAGAAAGAAAGGAAGTGTCAGACCACCAAACTAAATATTAAGATCATGTCTCAAACAACAAAAACATAAATAAATAAATAAATTTAAAGAAAAGAAAAAAGTTACTTATATTTCCATTCACCCTTATGTCCCACAAAATGCCTAAGGATTTTTATTTTTTTAAAAAGACTGATTTTTTTTTCAGAAGGGAACTGTATTTGATATGGCCTTAAATGCAAAGTTGAAAGTACTTAAGTAATCCATCTAAATAATAGATTATAATTTGCACTCGACAAATCAGGAAATGAGAATTTATTTATTCCTCTCCGGATAATCCAAGAATAGACTCAGCCCCACTAAAACCAGAAGTGCCCTCGAAAGTTAAAGGCAGCTCGCCTGCCTAGCACGTGCAAGGCGCTCAGGTCAGTAGCCATTCCCAGTACTACCATTGAAAGAGGGCAGCGAGCGAGCGTGGGATCAGAGCAGGTGGAAAGGCCATTTGCAGCAAGTGCTGACGGAGAACTCCAAAGCGTATCATAAGCAGACACTGAGTCTGGGTAAAAAATCACCACCACCGCAACAACAGCAAGAGACTGACATGCGCCAGGTGTTAGCATTCGTCCAGCAAAGACCAAGTGGCTATTTAAACAAACATCTTCTCTCAATTTCACACATACATATAATATACTTTGATTATATTCCTTTCTAGTATCCTCTCGTGTTCTCCTCTTCCTCTCACCAAACCCCTCCTTCTTCCCAAGTTCTCCTCCTACTTTCTCTTTTCCTCCCCCTCCTTTCTCAATCTGTGTATCCCACTGCATCTAATTCAGGGGTACTTTCTCAAACATGAATGGGGGGATGCATTTACTTGAACAAGGGAACCTTACTAGTGGCTACACCCCTGGGGACTATTCTTCCTCTCCCCTGGCCATCTTTACCAACTGCCTACCACTGTCCAGGGATAGCTAGGGTAGCCAGGGATATTCCCTTAGGAGTGCTGGTTGGCTAGACTAGCTGGAGTTGATAAGCTCTGGATTTAAGGAGACACCTTGCCTCAATAAAACAGAGAGCGATCTAGGAAGATATCTAGTGTCCACTTTGGTCCTCAGCATGCATGCACTCACACAGACACACACACACACAAAAGTAAGGGTGTTAATGTCCCACATTGACAAGGAAAATACATTGTGTGTATTGCTTTGACTTCCTTTGTCATTTGTTGTTGTTGTTGTTGTTAAAAAAACTTTATAATGCTTTCTGGAGGTTAATTTGAAAGTTTGCAGAATATATACACATATGACTAGGAAAAGGCCTAGAATGATCACCTCCAAGTAGTGTAGTTAGACTTGACATTTTTGGGGTTTTCCCCTGTTGTCCTTGTATTCTTCTATGCTAAATGCAATACTGATGTCATAATAAAAAATGACAAATAGTTTGTTCAAGTTTTGAACTTTGGCGTTTTAGAAGTAAGGCTTCTTTGTTTGTTTATTTTGAGGCAGGTCTGTAGCCTTGGCTCTCTTGGAGCTTGCTATGTAGATCATGCTAGCCTAGAAGTTGTCACCTCTAAGTACTGGGATCTCAGCCTTTTCCACCAAACGAGGCTGATGAAAAATATTTAGCTTTTTGAAGATTCATGTAGGCTAGGATTGATCTAGTTCAATTTTATTGAGGTCACTCTGTAATCTTTTTCTTCAATTCGTGAATAAAGTAGAAGAATTTTGAGCTCGTGATCATACGCTAAGAACGTAATGAAGATGCAAAGTACAGAAGGAACTGAAGACGATGGGCCTGTAATTAAACTATGAATCATGAGCTGCCTGAGGAAACCATCACTCAAGTGCAAAGGGTACGTTCGTGGGAAAGGATGAGGCAATGCTGAGTGTCTAGGAGCAGAATCCCCACAGCTACTGAAGTACACAGCTGCTTTCTGAAGTGCTTGTACTAGCAGTGAACTGGGAGTGTCCCGTAGCCACGCCCTTCCCAGCACTGAAGGTGCCACCTCTTTCCCTATGCCAATCAAAACAATAAATGTGACTCTTAATGTCGCATTCCTTTGTTACTACAGGCTAATAATTCCCTAAGATTATTGACTATTTCTACTTATTCATTTACCAGTTTTCTATTTCTAAGCCTGGAACTTTCTATGTAGACCAGGCTGACCTCAAACTCACAGATACCCATCTGTCTCTGCCTCCTAAGTGTTGGGATTAAAGGCCTGTGTTACAATGTCTGGCTTGTTATACTTTTTGAGATGTATTTTATAATTTATTTATTTGTATGCATATATCATTTGTGGGGGTGGGGGAAGGTTGCCTAAGGAGACTAGAAAAGAGCATGCCCAGGAGTTAAGAGTTATAAGTAGTTTTGAGCCACTTAACCAAGGGAATAAACCTCTGGTCCTCTGCAAGAGCAGCAAGCTCTCTTAACCACTTAACCTGTTGATTTCTGTACTTTAAAGAGTGATCAGCTTAACCCTTTATTTCTCATATATGATGCTAATATTTTTCTGCTTGTCATTTGTTTTAATATAAAACCTTTACTATAGGGGCTGGTGAGATGGCTCAGCGGGTAAGAGCACCCGACTGCTCTTCCGAAGGTGATAAGTTCAAATCCCAGCAACCACATGGTGGCTCACAACCATCCGTAACGAAATCTGGCTCCCTCTTCTGGAGTGTCTGAGGACAGCTACAGTGTACTTACATATAATAAAATAAAATAAATCTTAAAAAAAAAAAAAACCTAGCCGGGCGTGGTGGCGCACGCCTTTAATCCCAGCACTCGGGAGGCAGAGGCAGGCGGATTTCTGAGTTCGAGGCCAGCCTGGTCTACAAAGTGAGTTCCAGGACAGCCAGAGCTATACAGAGAAACCCTGTCTCGAAAAACCAAAAAAAAAAAAAAAAAAAAAACCTTTACTATAATACCTAAGCATATTTGACTTTTATGAAGTTAAATCCATTATTGTTTTCATTAATAATTTTCCTTTGCTTTTATTGTCAGAATTCTTCTTCTCTGTACATGAAGGATAGTAGAGACTTGCTTTTTTAATGCTAAAATTTCTTCCTTGGGGAAGGTGTAACAACATCTACCCCTTTGCCCAGAGTCCGAAACCAAGTACAATTCTACCAGAGTTTCCTCTGGGAAACCAGTAAGTTTATTGGGCTTACCCGCAGAGTTTAGAATAAGTAGGATGACTTATAAAGGTGTGGATGCTTCTTTCCCAAAAATGCCACACCTGAAAAGCCATTGCACAGGAGAGATGAGAGCCTCCGTGTGACTGCATAGACGGACACTGTCCCCTAGTCTGTCTGGCCCCTCTTCTCTACCACACCCCCAGGTTTCATGCAATTAAAGCAAAGTTACATAAAGCAGGTGGCAGGAAATGGCTGGATCCTCAGATGAGAGTCTTGTGACCCTCCCCACCACCATTCTATAAGGGAATAATATAAACAGTCAGCCAGACCATCTGGAACAATCCTTTTATAAGGGAATACACCTAAATGCCCCAAGAAAGTAGTTGCTTGGCTCAGGGAATAGTCACATACAATTTTCTTCTAGTGTTTCATTTAATTTTGTTGTTGTTGTTGTTGTTTGTTTTTTGAGACAGGGTTTCTCTGTGTAGTCCTGGCTGTCCTGGAACTCACTCTGTAGATCAGGCTGGCCTAGAACTTAGAAATCCACCTGCCTCTGCCTCCCAAATTCTGGGATTAGGGCATGTGCCACCACTGCCCAGCCTCATTTAATTTTTAATTTTTTAAATTCTTTATTAAATTCTTAAAGCCATCTACCAAAAATATGTCTTCAAACACATTTAGAAGGGCTGAAGAGACCGTTCAGTAGCTAAGAGAAATTGGCTATTCTTCCAGAGGACCTGGTTCAATTCTTAGCACCTATATGGCAGCTCACAACCATCCAGAGGATCCAGCACCATCTTCCAGCCTCAGCACCAGGCACAAAGAGGCAAAACAACCATTCACATAAAATTGATGAAAAAAAAGAAAGAAAGGAAAAGGAAAGGAAAGGACATGCATGGAATAGATGGTTCAGGGTAGAGAGTAGGGTATGCCAGCCATACCCTGTAACAGGAAGGGATTAAGGGATGCTGGGGAACCTGGAGGCCAGGTCAGATCTGATATGTTAGATAGGCACCTCAGACATTTATCCCAGATTTGAAACTTAACAAAAATAAAATATTAAAATAAACAAACAGACATTAAGAAGCTTTTGCATTGCAGCAAATGCTGCGCATATATATATATATATATATATATATATATATATATATATATATATATAGTGTCCAAGAGATAACAGAGAAAAATTTTCCCTAACAACCATTTTAACCCTTCTTCGGCCAGACGATGCATGCCTTTAATCCCGGCACTCAGGAGGAAGAGGCAGGCTGATCTCTGTGAGTCCCAAGGCCAGCCTGGTCTACATAGCAAGTTCCAGGCCAGCCAGGGCTACATAATGAGACCCTGTAATAAAACAAAACAAACTGGTTCTTCAGAGTTAGTTTATTTTAAATGGTGTGAGCTATGCAGAAATCTCCTTTAGGGCTGGAGAGATGACTCAGCAGTTGAGAGCATTTGTTCTAGTAGCTGCAGAGGGTTCAGTTCCCAGCACTCATATGATAGCTCCAAACCTCACAATTCCAGTTCCATGAGGATCCAACACCCTCTGTGGCCATGAGGCACGCATGTGATACACATACATGCACGCAGGCAAAACACTCACAGACTTAAATCTAAACAGAGTAAGTTTTACAAAACTCGCTTTGACAGTTTTATTTTAGGAAATTATCCTCCTAATAGTCCTTCTCTATTATTTGATATCTTTCAAAATGTACAGTTGCTTTGATATCAAATTCTTGGGATTTTCTTTCTAAAATGAAAATATAAAGTATGTCCTTCATTACT
>LR749634.1:1896472-1909067 GCA_902729485.2 Mus minutoides | reverse complement strand
TGGGGCTGGAGAGATGGCTCATTACTTCTAGAAGTCTTGAGTTCAATTCCCAGCAACCACATGGTGGCTCACAACCATCTGTAATGGGATCTGATGTGGCCCTGACTGGCCTAGAACTAGATATGTAGACCAGGTTGACCTTGAACCCATAGAGACTTACCTTTGCCTCTCTAGTGTTGAAGTTAAAAGCCTACACTACGATGTCTGACCCAAAGGTAATTTCTTTCTGGAGGATGATTTTTTTTTTGAGACAGGGTTTCTTTGTGTAGATTTAGCTATCCTGGAACTCATTCTGTAGGACAAGCTTGCCTCAAACTCAGAGATCCACCTGCCTCTGCCTCCTGCGTGCTGGAACTAAAGGTGTGTGCCACCACTGCCCAACTGACATTGTTCTTAAAACCGACAAATCAATATGCTCTGTGTTTTTAAATTCTGAACTCTTAAAAGGAAGGATAAATCATTTTGTAAAAAAGGAATATTAGAGAAGTTGAACAGCTTAAAAAAAAAGTAGAAATTCTTAATTATGCCAGATATAGTGGTGCTTGCCTACAACCCCAGCATTCATCCAGGGAAGGAAAATGACTGTGGGGCTCAAGGCCAGTTGCAAACCTTATGTCAGAGAGAGAGAGAGAGAGAGAGAGAGAGAGAGAGAGAGAGAGAGAGAGAGAAGAAGAAGAAGAAGAAGAAGAAGAAGAAGAAGAAGAAGAAGAAGAAGAAGAAGAAGGAGAAGAAGAAGAAGAAGAAGAAGAAGAAGAAGAGGAGGAGGAGGAAGAGGAGGAGGAGGAGGAGGAGGAGAGGAGAGGGGAGGGGAAGAGAGGAGAAGGGAGGAGAGGAGAGGAAAGGGGAAAAGAAAAAAAGAAAGAAAAGAAAAAAACAACAAAAATCCCCAAATTACAATAATAACAAGAAGAAGAAGAAGAAGAAGAAGAAGAAGAAGAAGAAGAAGAAGAAGAAGAAGAAGAAGAAGAAGAAGAAGTTGAAGTTGGTGATTCAAGACTATCCAGACCGGAGAGAATCAAAACTACACTCTATATCTCAGTATTTGAGAGAGTAGAAACAGGATGTTAGGTGAAATAACGCAGGACTAAATAAGAGAGAATACGGGATCCTATTTGTACATTTCCTGGGAGCCCTGCCACGTGACATGTATTTCCTTTCTCTCTGCGTGCGCGTGCACATGTATATGTATGCATGTGTCTTTCCAGCAGCAGCAGCAGCAGCAGCAGCAGCAGCAGCAGCAGCAGCAGCAGCAGCAGCATTGCTACACTGTGCAGCCATGTTGCCCCGGCTGGCTTCAAGCCCATGCTCCTCCTGCCTCAGCTTCCAGGTTAGCTGAGATTACTGACGCTTGCTTTGTTCTGTCTTCCCCAGCTTACTGGTGCTGAGACTAGAACCCAGTGCCTTTCAAAAGGTAGACCAGTGCTCCACCAGTGAGCCACACTTCTCACCGATGCTAGCACGTCAACGGGGTCAGTTATAGGTAGAAATGCACGATTTGTTTCATTTTCTATAGATGACATATATGGAAAGTATGGCTTTGCAAATGATTCTGCATAAATTCAGCATGAAAACAAACAAACAAACAAAAAACCCACCTCGTTTGGAATGCTATAATTACTTGAGCATGTGTTTACAAAACAAGCCAGAAGAGTTGTGTGGTGAACACCTGTAACACCAGTTCTGAGAGGGTAAGCGGGAGGAACAAAGCTCCCAGTAGGGCTGTACACTGAGACACCGAGAAAACAAGCAACCAATAAACAAACAAAGGAAAGGAAATGGTGGAGCCCACAGTAAGCTTACGATAAGAAATGAGGGATGGGAAATGAACTGATTGCAGCTGTAAAATATGCAAGGTCCATGCGCACAGTGACAAACTCTATGACAAACTGTGACAAAAGTCCTTGTCACAGGGCCCTGGGGAGAGCTTAGAATCACACCATTTCAGGTTTCTAGGTACCTTGAAAGGACTATAGGATTTTTTTTTTTTTTTATCAGAACATAGTTCTCATCACAGCTCATGAAAGGAAATAGATGACATTTTTTCAGGGTCCTTGATTTTTATTGAAATATTTTGCTACTTATATGATGGAATTAAATCTAAACTCCATCAAAAGTTTCCCACAGGGGCTCCGGGCAAACGTGTAAAATAGTCTTTAACCCCTATGCAATAACTCTGAGAAATACCTTCGCACAGATACACAATTAACATTGAGGAGTAGGAGTCATTTCTTCTCTGCTTACTGATTTACTGGGATAAATTAAAACAGCAGCCAGTTGCTGTTGAAATGTCAAGGCTAAATGTCACCAAGACGTAAGTTCAGTTCCTCTCCTATTCCAGAGCTACAGTCAGCCGAGTGTCTCTAAGGCCCAGAATGTGACCTTACACAGAAGAGCTTTATGACCACTACCCAAACACTTCCGTCACAGCCCTTGAGTCCATCCCCAAGCCCACACAGGAGCCGGTTCTCATTTTATTCTTGAATTCACATAGGTAAGTGGGTGGGTGTGTATGTGCTCAAACCCAGAGATGCCCTGACACATCATCCAAGTCCATTACTCTCATTGCTCTATTTTGCTCTCTTTTTTTTCTTATTTCCTTTGAAATTAAACAATCCTTTACCCATTGCCCTTCATTGCTTAATAATTCAGAGACAGGACTGGAAAGACTCAGGAACCTGGCTCCTTATGCCTTCACTTCTCCATGCTTCAATGTCCTTCTGTGTGAAATGAGAATTAGAGCACCTGGTCCAGCTCCACAGATGGCAGAGAAATGCTGTCTGGAAGAGAACTTAAAATACTTTAGGATAAATAAAAGTGTGAGGATGTTGTGATTATAAAATAATAATAATAAAATAAGAAATCAAATGCAGAAAGTAAGTAAATAACAGAACAAATAAAGAATCTGCTACTAGCTCTCTCCTTCCCTCCCTCCCCCTCTTCCCCCCCCCCCAACCTCAGAACATCTTTCAGTTCCATAGTGGTCATGTATGTGTCCTGCCAAGTGCTAGACCATTTTAGGGCCCATATCAAAAGGAAACGTGTAGCTTGTATGCCACCATTGAGAAACAACCTTGTCTGTTCTGACTCCCCTCACCTCACCGCCAGTCTATAAATGCTCATATTTGCTGTGAACACAAAGCCTCCTTTGTTTCCGCCCAAATGTCCAGCGATGTGGGTAGGCTCATTCTACCAAGGAATGCTATCGGATTCCCATCTGCTGACTTCACCGCAGGGAGCTTCTCTCACTATTTGCCTCTCCCTAAAACAGTGTGAAATTGGCAGCAAGCACAAGCCCTTCCTTCCGCAGCTCAAGTCAGACAGAAGCCCAGCACTATGGAAGAAGCAATTAGCGATTGTCAGCTTCCTTTAAAGACTCCTGACTCCTCATAGGGCAGGAAAAATCCCTACTCTCAGGTGTTGGACAATGAAAACTGGATTAGGTTAGAGAGAGGGGCTCAAAGTTAGGAAGGTAGGGAGGTGAGGCTAGGTATGGGAGGAATTGGGGGAGGAGAGGTGAATATGATCAAAATGCATGGTATGAAATGCTCAAAGAATTAATAAAATGTTATTTTTAAAAATAGTGTGGCTGGGTGGTATTGGTGCATGCCTTTAATCCCAGCAGAGGCAGGCAGATCTCTGAGTTTGAGGCCAACCTGGTCTACATAATGAACAGCCAGGGCTAACAGAGAAACCCTATCTTGAACACACAAACACACACACACACACACACACACACACACACACACACACGAGTAAATAAAAGTGAGAAGCATTTCTACCTAACAATAAATAGCTGCCACCTATCAAAATGTACTGAATATAATAACCAGGAGAGGCCTTTTCTGAGTAAGGCCTCTCTGGAAGCAAGTAACGAAATCTGCCCTTGCCCTAGTAGAACTTGACAGTTCTACATTGTTAGATACGGATCTCAGAAAGACTCAGTTCTCCCAAAAGCAAAATGGTGTTTATCCCTCTCTTCCCAGGGCTTCTTCCATAGATTGTCTAAATGAGTGAGCAAAAGAATGGGTCTCCTAAGAAAGATACTTCCGATTCCTGTGCTCAGCCATAAGGTATTTCTAGCTTCTCCACAGTCTGATAGCCACTGCTTAAGTAAGGTGAAAGAGCAGACTCCATTTTCCAGACCGCTTAAGCCTCTAGGGCATGGGGCACGGATAGTGTTTGGAAGGAAACAAAAACAATGTCTGCAAAACATATGGAAATTCTTACTTGAATCCATTAATCAGAATAAAATAGATAATAGCCTTTTGGGGAAGAAAACAAATTTGGTGAAAAGTGAATTTACTGGAGACTAGAAAGGAGTGGAAATGCTATTTCACTGTACTCTGTTTCAACCGTATGAAGTTCCAGGCTACTCTGGCCAAAGAGCAAAACTTAAATAGCGTTCCCAAGAGTAACAGCACATGCTGTTTGGACATGAAGAGTGTGAGGTGATACACCGTCCTCCTATCTTCTCACACCATGAGCTCTGGGCCTCTTCAATTATTTTTAATTATATCTCTCACACAAAATTTTTAAATAGAGAAATTTTCAAATTTTAACTTCACCTCATGACAATTAAGGGTGCTTATGTTCTTGCTGTTTCTGAAAAGAAAAAAAGAAGAAAAAAAGAAGAAAAAACTCAACGAAAAATTCAAGATCTAAGATTACTTGTTCAAGAAGGATGAACTTCTTAGCTGTCTGGGTATATGAGTAGCTATGGCCAAAGATATCTAATAAAAGCAGAAGTGGGGCTGGAGAGATGGCTCAGCGGTTAAGAGCACTGACTGCACTTCCAGAGGTCCAGAGTTCAAATCCCAGCAACCAGATGGTGGCTCACAACCATCTCTAATGAGATTTGATGCCCTCTTCTGGTGTGTCTGAAAACAGCTACAGTGTGCTTACATATAATAAATAAATCTTTAAAAATTTTTTTCAAAAAAAGCAGAAATGTGCTGAGAACAAACACGATGTGTCACATTTTGTTTAAATTTACATACCGACACTAACCTAGTAGTATGGAAGATACTAAACATCACAAGTATTTATCCACTGGAGGTTTATTAGTTAGCAGAGTTATGATATCATCACATGTCAAATAGCTTCTGGAAATTTCCACTGTAAACTCAAGGAGGGAAAAATGAAAGTAAAAGAGGTAAAACCTTGCATTGTTGTCGTGGAAACAATTTTGACTCGGGGACATATTGAAAGTATTTTGTAGACAACCCAGACCTGGTAAAATACATCTGAGAACTTTGTAATTGCTATTAATTAATTTTTTGGTCACGTGACAATGCAAATCACTAACAGAGTATATTTTCTTGGATGAATGCTATGTTCTCACCCCCTGAACCACCCTGCTAGAACAGCTGACCGAAGGTAACCTCCGGAGCCCAAGCTTCGGGCTCAAAACTCTGGTGGCGCCTAGGGCGCTCTGATAGGCCGCCAAAGTGTGAGCGTCCCGGTCGCATTCGAGTAGGGCTGGAGACCGAGAGCGGGAGGAGGAGCGCTGCCAGGTGACCTCCTTGTCCCGCAGCTGTGGGAGTGGCTCCAGCACACAAGCTGGGCCCCGTGCGGCGCGCGTTCCCCGAGCGCCCCTGCGCGGATCCTGGGCGCCTCTTTTGCGTCCCCGTGTCGCCTTGGAACCGCGAAGAGCTAGGCTCTGACTGTCGCCGAGATTCAGACGTGTCCGCGACTCTGGGCCAGGCCACCTTGGGGCCAAGTGGATAACTCGGCTTCCGCCCAGGGGCTGCTGGAACATGAGCCCGAGGACACAGGTGCGGCGCCCGGCGGCGAGGCGGGGCGGGGAGGAGTGGGAGAGTCATCCAGAGACGATGTCTCGACGGTGGCATTCCAGCACCTAGCTGCCTGTCTGCGTGGGCGAGAGTCGCGTCTGCCTGGGCCAGTGTCCGAAATCTTCTCGGCAGATTCCCGGGAGCACCTTTTGTTCCCAGGCGCTCCGGAGGTGCCACCTGCCCGGAGCGCCTTGGGTCCCATAGATTTAAAGCGACGCGTGGGGTACAACAGGTCGTTGACTCAGTTCCGACTAAAACCCAACCAGCTGAGACTTGGGCTGCTTCTTTTCTTTTTTTTAATGCTTTTGTTACTTTTGTTTTAGTTTGTTTGACAGTTGCTAGACTATGTTTCCACTTCTGATCGTACTCAGCCAGCTGCCCAGACTTACCCTCACATTTCCTCATTGTACTAGAAGCCTAAAGGATTCCGAACATGCCTCAGAAGAAGGTAAGCAAGCATGATTGCCGATTGGGGGAAAACCCTTCTGAAACCAGAAGCGGTCTACTGTGTAGATCTCAAGCCAAAGTGTGGTAGGGGGAATTACACGCCCCCGTGAACCGCAGAGCAACAGCATATCCTTTGTTTTAATTTGTGGCTTTCTTGTTTAGAGTTGTGGGTTTTTAACTATAATATGTACAAACGTATCTCCCTTCGTATACAGATGTTTAACACCTGGTTTGTGGTTGACTAAATTGAAAGCCTTTTTCGAAGTCCGAAAGTCAGTGAATTGCCTTTTCCTAGATGAAGCTGTGTGTTAGTTATAAAGAGCAAGGCTGCTTCTTGGAAGACTGACAGGGAGGCTAGACTCTTGTCAGGACTTGTTTGTGCGCTGCTGGGAGTCCCCATATAGACAAGTGCTCTACCGCTGAGCCACATCCTGTCCCCTAGTCTGGATTTGTGAGATCTGGAGCAAGGGCTGGAAGGCAGGATGACCCTTCTGGTCATTGTTCCAAACGTTGTGTCGATAAAAGCAGATGCTTGAGAGATTAAGTGTAGCTTGCTGGCCCAGGATTTTCGGTTACAGGTCACAAATTGGTTCCTGCTTCCATTTTAAAAGCCGAACCTAGCACCTAGCAAAACCAGAAGTGAGAAGGAAAAAAAAAAAAAAAAGCCCTAGCTCTCCGCATCCTTCCCCTACTTAGTCACTGGGCTTTGCCATGAGCACCAGCACCTTGGATTTACTCAGCTCACACATTCCTGTCCCTTATTATCCCTTATCCCCTTTATCAGATCCAGTTCTCAGTAGGATACTCCTGACAGACTTTTTAATAATTGATGAAGTATGCTCTGTGTGTGTCTGTGTTAGGAAAGGGCAATACTTCTGCCTAGAGGAGTCACATTCTAACGGCAAAGTTCTAGGCAATTTGAAACAAGAGAGAGGTTGTTAGAATGAAAGGGATCCTTGTGAGCCACCCCCCATTATCCCTAAGGCTACCTGCAGTAATGGTCCAGGCTCAGGTAAGACACGGAGACTGCTCTCTGGGATGGTTGTGAGTGCATTTGTTTATATACATGTCAGGCACTGGAGTTACTGTCACAAACATCATAAAATAATCCAGAAGTCAGAGCCAAGTGCAGAGGGCTACAGCTGGTTGCAGGAAATGAAAATGAGTCAGGAGGCATATATATGTAAGCACACTTTGTGTGTCAGGTCCTCTGCTGGCTGCTAGAGATGGAGAAAGGACTGTCATTCTTGTCTTAGGAGGAGCTTTCTTCTGAGCCAAGAACATGAAGCCCATCATTCTAATCCCATTTTTCATTTAAAAAATATTTAACAAAGCAAATGATAGATGCTGTGCTAGATTAACCTTAGAATAAGGTTTTTTTTGTTTGTTTCCTTTTGGTTTTATTAGATATTTTCTTTATTTAAGAAATGCAGGCCGGGCGGTGGTGGCGCACGTCTTTAATCCCAGCACTTGGGAGGCAGAGGCAGGCAGATTTCTGAGTTCAAGGCCAACCTGGTCTACAGAGTGAGTTCCAGGACAGCCAGGGCTACACAGAGAAACCCTGTCTCAAAAAAAACAAAACAGAACAAAAAGTGCAAGTCCCTGGTCTAATTACATGATCAAAGCTCAGTGACAGAAGAAAGAAGGGAAGGGAGGCCCCTGAAACACACAGGAAGACTAAGCCACAGCTGCTCTCACTGGGAGAGCCTTGTGAGACACAGGCAGAGCTTCCCACCTGCACATGAGACAAGACTCATGCGAATGCTAGAGGCACACTACCCCTCCAGTTATCTTCAGAGCGTTCCAACCACCACCACCACCCTCACCCCTTACCTCCCAAACCGCATCCCTCCACCCCCACAGATCCCTGAAACCTCAGATAGTACTAAAACCTGTGGATAAACCTGGCATACCACCAGACATGATCTGTTCAAAATGGCTATCGGGCAGGCAGTGCGTGCACCGTGGATGCTGTGAACACACAGTTGATTAGGAATCTGGACAGAACTAAATGGAAGGGCAGGAGCATGTTACTCGGGATGCTGTGCGGTTCTTCCATTCCATAGGTTTAGGCATTGGCTGGCCTAGGGTAACTGAAACTATACAAAGTGAGCTTGTGAATCTGGAAGTAATTATTACTGAAACTGAGGGTGGGGAAGAAAGCCCCCAGAGAGGTCTGCTAAAACTCTTAGGGCACTGTTGAAACAGAAGGATCTCATTTAGGAAACAGAAGAGAAGGATGGGATATCTTAGGTAGTGCTTTTGTAACAATGCATGGACAGGCAAGCTCTTAGGAGCACTCAGTACAAGTGAAACACAGGCTCAAAAGCCATGCACCCTCCCCCGCTACACAAATGGTCAAAAGGAAGGAAGGAAGGTAGCAGCTCTCACTGGGAGCCCTGGGCATTCCATGAAAGTTTGCTGCTTAACAAACAGAAGCAGACTTGACAGTGTTTCTCCTGAGAGCATGAGGAAAGCAGGGGAAAACGGAGCTGGCCTTGAAGGTTATATACAAGGTTAGCCTGAATGTTGTTATAACAGAAAAACTGTCACTAGGACTAGGCCTGAGGCTCCATGAAAGAGTGCTGGCCCAGCAAATGTGATGCCCTGGTTTCCAGCTCCAGCACTGCCAGGAAAGAAGAGTAGGACATTAACACTCTGGAATAATAATAATAATAATAGAAATGTGAATCATAGAAATGCTTTTTTCTTTTTTTTTTAATTTTATTTATTTATTATATGAGTACACCAGAGCTGTCTTCAGACACACCAGAAGAGGGCATCAGATCTCATTACAGATGGTTGTGAGCCATCATGTGGTTGCTGGGATATGAACTCAGAACCTCTGGAAGAGGAGTCAGTGCTCTTAACTGCTCCAGCCTCCATGATTTTTTTTTTCTAATAGGCATAATTTTAAAACAGAAGTGTGGTGTGGTGGTGTGTACCTTTGATCCCTGCAGTCCTCATATCTCTATTAGTTGAAGACCAGCCTGGTCTGCATAACAAGTTCCAGGCTAACAAGAGCTACATAGGGAGCCCCTGTATCAAAAAGTGATTAATTGGGGACTGGAGAGATACCCCAGCAGTTAAGAGCATTGACTGCTCTTCCAGAGATCCTGAGTTCAATTCCCAGCAACCGCATGGTAGCTCACAACCATCTGTAATGGGATCAGATGACCTGTTCTGGTGTGTCTGAAGACAGCTACAGTGTACGCACATATAATAAATAAATAAATAAATAAATAAATAAATAAATAAATAAATCTTTTAAAAAAGTGATTAATTAATTTAATCAAAAAAATAAAATAACAAGCAAAAAGAAGTAGGTGAAATAGATTTTTAATAATGTTTTTAATTTTACCCAATATCCATAATGCTTTTGCAAAGTATACACAATCAAACTTGCCTATGCCCTTTCACATACTTTCCAATGTGAAATTTAAAATTCTCTTTGTTTTTTTATATCTCAGTTAGGCTAGACACTTTTCTAATGCTTGGTAGCCATATATGGATAGGGATGTTTGCATTGTTGAGAGCAATCTAGAATATTCTAACCTACTTAGTTAGTTAATGTATAGAAAAAATATCTCTGGCAAAACATGAGTATTCTTAAGACATAGTAATGGCCAACCTGAGATTACAGAACACATAAATCATATTGCTGTCTCCCTCTCTCCTTTTTTGCTATCAACTTTGCTGTGTAGCTCAGGCTGACTTCCAGGTCAAGGTCCTCCTGCCTCACCCTCTCAAATGTTCCACCTTATTAAAGTTCTCACTAGAAGAGATCCCACAAAGTACTGTGGGCATTTATCTGGAGAGTGGGATGAATGGATGTGAGTTAATCTCCTAATTAGCATATAATTTTATAAATTTAAGAATATAGAGTTCTGTCTTTTAGTGTAAGCTTGTATAAAACCCTCAACCTATAAATGTTCATTTGGGGCTGGGGAGACAGCTGAATGGGTAAGAGCTCTTGTTATACAACTCCGACAGCTTCAACCTTGAGCCATATCACTCATGAAAAAGCCAAGAATGGTCATTCATGTACCTGTAACCCCAGCACGGGTAGAGTCTGGGCGTTTGCTGACCAGGCAGAATAACCAGCGGTACGAGTTTCAGGTTCAGTGAGAGACTCTCCCTCAGACAGTAAGGTGGAGAGAGATGGAACGGGACACCTAACATTCTCTTCTGGTAGACCCTCAGTTGGATCCTAGCATTATAAAGAAAAAAGGTGGGAAGGAAAATTAATAGGGAACCAACCTTTGGAAATAGGGTAGCCTCATCTGCTCTTTACAGGGGGAAAAAATCATCTAGAAGGATAGTCATCCTTTAATAATTTTTATATCAATAATTTGAGGCATAAGCATCTCACATATTATCTGGAATTGCCAACATTTCCCAGGATGTCTTTTACGGATGCTACGTGTGGAGGCCAGTGTGAAAGGCATTCAGGAGAGGCTCGTACAGTTCACCCAAGTCAAGAGAATGGTTTCTTTTTCCTCCAGTTAAAACGAGAAGTTTCTGCATTATCTTTATTGCGTTTGACTTTTTTTTTTCTTTTTCTTTTTTAGTCTTTACATCAAAAGAAGCAGCAAACATCTTTATTCACCGCCGCCTCCTGAACAATAGGTTTGATTTAGAGCTCTTCACTCCTGGGGACCTGGAGAGAGAGTGCTATGAGGAGTTTTGTAATTATGAAGAAGCCAGAGAGATTTTTGGGGATGACGAAAATACGGTAATTTGTCTAGTGATATCAATTATCTGAAGTTACTTCATTATACTTTGAGAAAGTGACATTAAATACATTATAGACCTGTGGGCTTTATTTTTTTAAAGATTTATTTTTATTTTATTTATTTGAGTACAGTATAGCTGTTTTCAGACACACCAGAAGAGGGCATCAGATCCCATTACAGATGGTTGTGAGCCACCATGTGGTTGCTGTAAATTGAATTCAGGACCTCTGGAAGAGCAGTCAGTGCTCTTAATCGCTGAGCCATCTCTCCAGACCGATTTGTGTGCTTTAAATAAAATCAAAATTGTATGCCTATTACCTCTTTCCATTTCTTAAAATGCTAAATAAGCCTCTTTAAAGTTGGCTTTGTATACGTAGCTAGCTAGGTTTATAGTAATTAGCAAATTGTGGGCTATACTGTAATTTTGTGTTTAAAATTTTAAAAAAACTATTTATTTACTTATTTATTTTGAGATATGGTCTCTTTGTATAGCTCTGGATATCCTAGAACTTCCTTTGTAGACCAGGCTGGCCTCAAACTCACAGAGGTTCTCCTGCCTCTGTCTTCAGGGTGCTACTATTAAAGGTGTGCCCCACCACTATGCCTGGCCATGTGTTCAATGGTTATTATATTTAAAAATGGTCTCAGGGCAGGAGGATTTTAATTCAAGATGTTATTTGAAGATGGTTCAGAGGCTACAGCACTAGAAAGCATTTGCCCTTGGGTTCTACCCCCAGCAACATCACTAAGAAATCACTAGTTCTTTGCCTAGAAGCATCAATCACTTAAAACTCAGCACAGGTTCTCCTCATAGTGATCTTATCTTTTTTGATTGCCCATATTTGTAGTTCAGCTATTTATTCATAATCCCCCTATGTGAAGGCACTGGGGATGGTAGTGGGTTTTTTTAAAGATTTATTTCATTTATGTGTATATATGTGTCTGTCTGAGCATGTATACCCATGCACATATGTGTTGCATATGGGTACCTGTGTACACATGACTAGAAGAGGGTCAGATTCCACGGGGTCCTCAGGATTGTACAGCAAGCTCTCGCAACCACTCAGCCATCCTTCTAGCCTCTGGCACTGAGGATGTACAGTGGGCCCTGCTGTCTAGTATTTCATTGATTATTTGTCTATGTGATTTAAGGGAGGATTTTTTTTCTTTTTCTCTTTCTCTCTCTCTTTCTTTCTTTCTTTCTTTCTTTTCTTTTTTTTATTTGAGTTGGTGGTCTCAGTAAATGGAGATCCTCCTGCTGCCTCTGCCTTCTGAATACTGGAATAAAAATCATGTACCACCATACACCATACCTAGCCTAAGGAAGAAAAAAAAAAGACCTATTTTAAAAATGAATTTCCGGGCCGGGCGTGGTGGCGCACGCCTTTAATCCCAGCACTCGGGAGGCAGAGGCAGGCGGATTTCTGAGTTCGAGGACAGCATGGTCTACAGAGTGAGTTCCAGGACAGCCAGGGCTATACAGAGAAACCCTGTCTCGAAAAACCAAAAAAAAAAAAAAAAAAAAAAAGAATTTCCATTTTATTTGAATGTGTGTGCCTGCTTTGTCTGCATGTTTATCTGTGCATCACTTGTTTGCTGGTCCCTGAGGAGGTCAGATGA
>LR749634.1:1775723-1895933 GCA_902729485.2 Mus minutoides | reverse complement strand
CCTATTACAGATGGTTGTGAGCCATCTGTAATGGTTGCTGGGAATTGAACTCAGGACCTCTGGAAGAGCAGTCAGTGATCTTAACCTCTGAGCCATCTCTCCAGCCCTCTCTAACACTTTTAGTCCTAACACTCAGGTGGGTGGAAACAGATGGATCTCTGAGTTTGAGGCCAGCCTGGTCTACAGAGTGAGTTCCAGAACAGCCAGGGCTACACAGAGAAACCCTGTCTCAAGAAACAAACAAACAAACAACAACAACAACAAAAAAAAAAAAACCAGAAAAGAAAGAAAAAGTCGGGCATGGTGGCACACGCCTTTAATCCCAGCACTTGGGAGGCAGAGGCAGGTGGATTTCTGAGTTGCTACACAGAGAAACCCTGTCTCAAAAAAAAAAAAAAAAAAAAAAAAAAAAAGAAAAGAAAGAAAAAAAATAAAGATAAATTAGTTGTCAATGATGAGAATCTTCTCAATAATGTGTTAAATGTATTGAAATTATAGATGATACTCTTCAACCATGCTATTAATTTATTTTAATGTTTTTTAAGATGTTAACAAAGAGAAAATTGATGTTATGAGCCTTCTGACTGGATTAATTGTTGCTGGAGTATTCTTGGTTATTTTTGGCTTACTTGGCTACTATCTATGTCTCACCAAGTGTAAAAGGCGGCCATATCCAAGGTAAGTCAAAATGTCATTAGTGTGCATTCTATGTTGTTATTTTTTCTTTTTTTTTTTTAAGATTTATTTATTAGTATATGTAAGTACACTGTAGCTGTCTTCAGATGCACCAGAAGAGGGCGTCAGACCTCATTAGGGGTGGTTGTGAGCCACCATGTGGTTGCTGAGAATTGAACACAGGACCTTTGGAAGAGCAGTCAGTGCTCTTAACCATTGAACTGTCTCTCCAGCCCTGTACAGTTATTTTTAAGTAGATCAAACTGATAGCTTTATAATAATCTTAGATCTTTAAGAAGATTGCAAAGACAGCACAGAGAATTTTCATACACCCTTTTCTCAGTTTCTACTGTTATTTCCACATATGGTCCCATAGTAGATCTGTCAAAACTAAGCAGTAGTGCCAGAGACATGGCTCAGTCCGTAAAGCCCATTCTGTGCAGGCACAAGACCTGAGTTCCGATTACCAGCAACTAGAAAAGCCTGGTGTGGCAGCACGCGCCTGTAATCCCAGCTTCAGGGAGATGGGACAGAGACTCCCTAGGACTTGCCAACCCGGCTTAGTCAGCAAGCTGCAGTTCAGTGAGAGACCCTAACTCAAAAAGTACACTGGAGAGTAACCGAGGAAACCGCTGATGCTGACCTCTGACCTACACACAGACACAAAGACATTGTAACGTCATCACTAGTTAAACTAAATTTATATTTTGCCAGTTTCTCTGTTACTGTCCTCTCTATTCTAGGGCCAGTTGAGGCCCCCACACTACACTTAATGATGTCTTCCCAGACTCTAAGCTGACAGATGTTTGGTGTTTTAACATCCATATTAACAACCTGATGATGCTATTACAAGGTTTTTTTTAAATGTATTTACTTCTTTAGTGTGTTTGTGGGCACATGTGAGTCATGAGAAACAGATGCTAATGATGCTATTTCTAAGATCCTTCAAAAGAATACAAGAAATAGGTGTAGCTGCTCATAGCTACAATCCCAGCACTTGGGAGGTAGGGGAAAAGGGTTCAAGCTGTCAACCTGTCTGGACTACACGAAGAGACCTGTCTCGAAAATCCAAAGACCAGAGCTGTAGCTCGGCAGTAGAGTGCTTGCCTTCTCTCCTGTGTCTGCCACTCCTTTCCACACCACCTCCTATTATTTTCAGAAACAGAAAGTCCTGACTTAATAGATCTGTGTGGCAGAAACAAATTAATTCAGGGGCCAGAGGTGTGACTCAGTTGGTACAGGGTTTGCCTAGTGTTCGAGAAGCCCTGGGTTCCACCCCCAGCACCACATACACCTGGTGTGGTGGCACAAGCCTACACATCACCAGCACTAGCGGTTGGAGGCAGGAGGATCAGAAGTTCAATTCATCCTTGGCTATGTAACAAACTGCATGCCAGTCTGAGACATAGGACAGACACCTTGTTCTAAGTGTAGGGGATGGGTGAGAACCTGACTTTAAACTATTATTGATACCTTAAAATTAGTAAAACAAAATGCCAGTGTTCAGAGCCTGAGTGCACAGTTGACGAGGCCTTTGTCCTCGGACTCGCTACTTCCATGTCCGTCAGCAGCCACTGTGCCGCTTCCACTGGAGCTGCGCTTACACAAACACATTTGGCATTGTGCAGTATGGCTGCCGGATCATCGGCGTGTAGTACTGAAGAAGTATTAGCTATTGTTATCATCACTCATTTGTGAACTCAGGTTGTTCCAAAAGTTTGAGAAACAGTGTTTCTATATTCCCACATACTGTTTGTGTTTTTTTTTTTAATAGCTTCCAGACCAAGTGCACAGCTCAATGGTAGAACACCTAGATAACACATGTGAGGGCCCTGTTCAATTCCCAGCACCACAGAACAACCAAGCACAAAACCATTTCAGAGTTTGGACTGATTACAGATTTGCCAGCATTCATATGTTCATATGACATTAAAATTGAGATATATAGTAAATAAATTCTTTTTAGATTCAGCAGATTACAAAATATTGACTAAGGACTAATGAATCTGCCTCAGTCCCTGTGTAACTAACTTCAGCCCTGCTGGTCACGAGCCATGTTCTGTGGCCTCTAGTGTCCAGCAATGATCAATGCGTTCTGCAGTTTTCAAAAGTGAAGGAGACATGGAGTGATTACTACTTGGTTAAGACAAGAGAGAGACAGGGAGAGAGAGGAGAGAGAGAGAGAGAGAAAGGGATTGGGTAATTTCAGCTTGGGGATAATGGTGACAGGTGAACCCTCCATGAAGCAAGAGGGATTAAAAGCAGGCTTCTTTTTGGCAACTGCTTTTGAGAAAGTTGCATCCTGGGAGCACAGTGCTTGAATAATATACAGTGGAGCAGGAAGAACCTGTAGGGTAGAGGAGCGTCCATCACGATGCCAGCGTAAGATTCCCAGGGGAGGTCAGGAGTCTGGACTTGTCTCTGAGGGAAAAGAAGCTGTGAGACTTGGTGTCTGGTAGGAAGAGGAGGTGTAGGGAGGATGTGGGCTCTGTCTTGACTTCTGGCTGAAGGACCATACATGAAAACTCCTCAGGGGATAAATGAAATTCAGATTTGGCAGAATAAGATAATATTTTATATCAAAGATTTTAAAGATAGCTCAAGAGGGCCTGAAGAGATGGCTCAGCAGTTAAGAGCACTGGCTGCTCATAGAAAACAAAACAGTTAAAAAGGGGGGTTAGGGGGGATGCAGGAGAGTAGAACAACAAATGGTAACCTGTGAAAAGATACTTGAGCTGATGTCTCTCCAAAGGGGACAGACAAACGTCCAACAAGCACCTGAAATGACATAACGCATGCTGGGATTGTGCATGCCTGTGGCACTGTGTCTGGCTTTTACATAGGTCTGGGAATCCAACCTCAAGTTATCTGTGTTTCAAGACAAACAGGCACTAACTAAGCCAACTCCCAGACCTAAGTTAACTGTCCCTTATTGGGAAAAACACTATAGACATGGTTTACAGGTTAGTCAAAATCGACTCTGAATCTTAATTCGATTATTACCCTTAACTATTGGAGGTTATTTTATGCATTGATACTTTCTAGTCAGCCAATTTCACAGTCTAAACAGCTCAATTTACTAACATCTTAATTGCAAGATGGCTCAGTAGGTTAAAAGCACTTGCCACTAATCCTGACGGCCCAATTTCAGTCCTTGAGATTTTCATGGTAGGAGAAGAGAACTGAATGAGAAAGTTGTCCTCGGACTTCCGTGTGTGTGTGTGTGTGTGTGTGTGTGTGTGTGTGTGTGTGTGTGCAATTCACAAGAGAGAGTAGAAAGTCATATGTTGAAAACATCAGACCCACGTGGCGTTTTAGCTGATGAGGTTTTATGAAATGATTTGTTGGGTGTATTGGTACAAATCTGCAATTCCAAAACTGGGCAGGAGGATTGCCAGTTTAAGATGAGCTACAATAGTGAGTTCAAGGTCAGCTTAGCAACCTGGAAGGAAGACCCTGCCTCCCACCCCCAAATTTTAAAATGACTAGAGATGGCTTGTCTAGTAGCATTCCCAAGACTCTAAGTTCAATCTTAATATGAAGAGGAGGGTTAGACTTGAACAAAGCCTTTTTCAGTGCTGAGAGTCGAACCCAGATCTTTACACGCCCTAGGCTACCGCTTTAGTATGTACTTGGCCAAGAAGTACAAAATGACAGCATTTCCACAATGGAACAATGCCAGTTAAAAGCACAGGGAAGCAGACTGGGGTGTAGTTCAGTTGATAGATCTCTTGCCTAAGCATTCATAAAGTCAATTGTTCAAACCCTGGGCCTGCATGATTAGAGCGTGGTAGTACATGCCTGTAATCTCAGTGCTCATGAGGTAGAGGCAGGAGTTCGAGGTCATCCTTAACACACAGTGAGTTTGAGGCCAGCTTGAGCTACAGTGGACCCTGTTTCAGGAAAAGGGATGAGGGGTGGGGAGGAGAAGAGAGAAGAATAAAAGAAGAGAAGAGAAGAAAAAGGGAGACTGAGAATTCTACTTAACAGAGAAAAAGGCTATGAAAAATACAGTGAGACCAGAATAAAGGAGGCTTTGAAGCGAGGGTTCAGGAGTTCTGCCACCCGGAAAGCAAGCCATCCTAGACTGCAAGACAGAAATACTGCCTGGGGAGAGTCAAAGGTCAACCAGGCATCAGGGCTGGCACCTCTGTGGCATTTGTCTCCCTGGCTTGCTGTCATGCTGCCTCACAAAGCCTGGACTTGATTTCAGGAGCAAGGGAAAACAGGATTCACACTGCTGGAAGCCTTACATCAAACATCCTACTTGGTCCACCCCAACTGTGAAGGTAGCTTTATTATCCCCATTTTAGAGAGAGGGAAACTGAGTCAGGGAGCCTGACTTTGATCAGGGATGACAGAGTATAGTTTCAGCACCACTTCTGACTGGAGACTTCAAAGCTCTTAGCGCTTCTATTATACCAAGAGGTAGAAAGACTACTTTGGGCTTCCGCGTGTAAAGTAAGCTTGCTGTGGTATTAATGAATTGGGTTCTACATTTATCAAAAATAGTTGGGCTTTTTTGTTTGGTTGGTTTGGGGTATCTTGTTTGGTTTTTGTTTTTGTTTTGTTTTGTTTTCGAGACAGGGTTACTCTATTACTCAATTTGTAGGCTGATCTCAAACTCAGAGATCCTCCTGCCTCTGCCTCTGCCTCTGCCTCTGCCTCTGCCTCTGCCTCTGCCTCTGCCTCTGCCTCTGCCTCTGCCTCTGCCTCTGCCTCTGCCTCTGCCTCTGCCTCTGCCAAGTGCTGGGATTAAAGATTTTTACCAACGTGCCCAGCTGGCTTTTTTTTTTTTAATAAGACAAGGCCTTATTCATACCAGGCTGGACTTGAATTTGCTATGTAGCCAAGGATCTCTCCAGCTTCTATCTCCCAAGTGTTATGATTTTAGATGTGGGCCACTATGCCCAGTTTAGGATTTATATCCCCATCCCTGCACACCACCCCTGTGTGTGTGTGTGTGTGTGTGTGTGTGTGTGTGTGTGTGTGTGTTTGAGGCAAGAGGATGGTTATATTGATATGTGCACATTTGATTTGTGTTGGTTCACTCTCATGGATGGAGGCCAGAGGTCAATGTCAGATGTTGTGCTGGCTAGTTTTGGGTCAACTTGACACAGCTGGAGTTATCACAGAGAAAGGAGTTTTAGTTGGGGAAGTGTCTCCATGAGATCCAGCTGTGGGATATTTTCTCAATTAGTGATCAAGGGGGAAAGGCCCCTTGTGAGTGGGACCATCTCTGGGCTGGCAGTCTTGGGTTCTATAAGAGAGCAGGTTGAGCAAGCCAGGGGAAGCAAGCCAGTAAAGAACATCCCTCCATGGCCTCTGCATCAGCTCCTGCTTCCTCCCTGCTTGAGTTCCAGTCCAGACTTCCTTGGTGATGAACAGCAGTGTGGAAGTGTAAGCCGAATAAACCCTTTCCTCCCCAACTGCTTCTTGGTCATGATGTTTTGTCCAGGAATAGAAACCCTAACTAAGACAGATGTCCTTTTCAATGCTTCTCTGCCTTATTTTTCGACACAATATCTCTTGCTAAAAATGAGCTATAGGGAGACTTGTCTCAAACAATCAAACAAAAAACTCTAAAACTGGGACTGGGAAGATGGGTCCGTGGAGGAAGCGCTTGCTATGAAAGCACATGCACATGTATGTTGCACATACATACATGCAGGCAAGACAGTCGTACACATGAAATAAATATAAATAAAAGGATTTAAAAGTTGAACATGGTAGTGCGTATTTGTAACTGTGCTGAGGAGGCAGAGACACTTGGATTTTGGGTACAGTCTAGCTGAAATGTTGAGTTTCATTTTCCTTTTTTAAAAACTTGAAACAGGGTTTTTCTGTGTGGCCCTGGTACCCTGGAACTCTGTAGACCAGGCTGGCTTTGAACTCACAGAGATATATCTCCCTCTTCCTCTGGAGTGGTGTGCCTGGAGAAGTTTAGATTATTCATTTAGACTTCCCAGACATGGCTTCCCTGTGTAGCCCTGGCTGCCATAGAACTCACTCTATACACTAGGCTGGCCTTGAACTCAAAGATCCAACTATCCCTACCTCCTGAGTGCTGGGATTAAAGGTATCTGCCACCACCACATGGCGACTAGAATTTTTTAAATGTCATTATGTTAACCAAGNGGGTATTTAAAAAGTCCATGTCACTCCCATCTCACTAAGCCTACCTGGCTGCTTTGCTGGAAGACATTCATTCATGTGGTTGAATAATTTGTTCTCCCTGGGAAAAAAAGATTTGCTTGTTCAGCTTTTTATGACACATTGCCAGGAACAGAGGAATGATACATACAGAACAGAGTTCACCACAGCTCTGCTTTCGCCTTGGACCTGAACAGGACCACTATCATCTTGGTAAGAAACTTCAACTCCATTACCTTGAAGTTAAGAAGAAAGTGCCTTTTGCAATGTATACTGTACTAGTTCAAAAATCTTTGCTGTAGCTGGATAATGTGGTGTGTGCCTACAAACACTCAGGAGGCTCAGAGGGGAGGGATGAGAGTTCAAGGACAGCCTGGGCTCTGTCAAGACCCTGTCTGAAAACACAGTTTTGTTATTAGAATAATTAGAATTAGCCAACCAGGAACTGTCAATCTTAGGTCATGAGATTGGATCTTCTCTTCATTAGGATTTCTTTTTGGCTGAAAATACTTCATAGCGTTTGATGCTTTGCTGTAAATCTGTGGCCTTGATATAATCACTTGGTTTTCTGTTCTAATTAATGCAGAGCATTCATCAAATTTGCAGGTCTTAGGTTTTCACTCACTATCAATCACAGTTCAATGGCGTCAAGAAGTTTTGTTTGTTTATTCTTGTTTTTTAAAAATCACTATTCGTGGACTAAGGGGATGCCTCACTTGGAAAGTGCTGGACATACAAATATAAGGACCTGAGTTCAATCCTCAATACCGTGTTTGAAACAAACAAACCAACAACAAACAAAACAAGCAAACAAACAAACAAAACAAACAAATTTGAGTACTTGGGTGCACACCTGTAATCTCAGCACTGTAGGAGGACTCAGGAGGACCCCTGAGCCAGGTGGCTAGCCACAGGAGCTGAACCGGGAGCCTCTAAATTCAGTCTCAAAATTTAAGGTAGAACCAGTGAGGTGGGTGAACGCCTTTAATCCTGGCACTCGAGAGGCAGAGAGATCTCTGTGAGTTCAAGGACAGCCTATTGTACATTGTGAGTCTTAGGACAGCTACAAAGCCAGCCTCAGAAAAAAAAACAGGTCCAAAAAGCAAACAACAAGGCTGGGGGGGGGGGGTAAGGGAATATGTTTTTAATCACAGTACTCAGAAGGCAGAGGCAGAAGGATCTCTGAGTTCGAAGCCACCTTGGTCTATAGAGCTAGTTCCAGGACAGCCAGGGCTACACAAAGAAACCCTGTATCAAATACCATTTAAAAAAATTAAGGTGGAGAGCAGTTGAAGAAGATACCAATATCAACTTCTGGCCTCGACACACACAAGCTTGCATGCATGAGCATACATGCACATACAATATTGAGCTGGAAGTTTAGTAATAGAATGGTAGAGGCAAATGGTCAAACATTTGCTTCATGTGCACGAGGCCCTGGCTTTGAGGTCCCCAGCAGTATCAACCAGAAAGCCTTTGCATCTTAGATGCATGGGTGGAGTTTTTTCATTCTGTTGGTGTGTGTGTGTGTGTGTGTGTGTGTGTGTGTGTGCTTGCTGGAGATTGAAGCAAAGCATCATATGTGCTAAACACATGCTGTACAATTAAGCCAAACTCTCAGTCTCCCTTGATCCTCCGAGTACATCTTAACACACAGAAAACACATCATAGTCTAAACAGATACTTGTCATAATCATATAAATGGCCAGTTCTTCCTTAATAATGTAGAAGAGCTCAGTGAAAAACCCCATGCTCAGCATACGTGCAAGAACCTGGGTAAGACTCCCAGCACCAAAACAAAACAAAAACGTAGCAGAGTATGACGCACAAGTGTGGAGCACATACTCACTAACATAGATGCTTGTATATTTGAGGTCCGTTGTTTGTTAGTGGTCGAGGAACCATACTCGCTAAGATCAAGGAAGCACACACTCTTGAAAACTCAACTGAAAAAATGTTGGGGGATTTCTTCGTCTGTTTCTGCCAGACATTTCTCTATTCTTTAAGATCCTTTATAAATTGTTGCTGTGTTGTATATGTTACTGTTTTATATGTTACTGTGTTTATAGAGTTGAGATTGCAGTCCTGCTTACATTTGATGACTTTGTCCAAATTAAGTATATAGAATGTCTACATTGTATGGCAATGTGTGTGGATATGAGCGTATGAGTCTTTTATGGCATTGTAATCTGTTGGACCTGGTATAACATACCAGCAGTCTCAACACTTAGGAGGCAGAGGCATGAGGATCACAAGTTTGAGGCCAGCCTGGGTTACATACTTAGTTCAAGAGTCATCTGGAATAATTAGTGAGCTCTTGTCTCAGATAAAAACAAAGCACAGACAGCATTGTCTTCATGAAGGGAAATAAAAGGAAGACATTAGTTGTTAGAGACTGGGAAAGCTTTATCCTTTTACATTTTCAGACTTGTTGACTGCTTGTCACAAATAGATCATCTACCAACACTTCTATGTAACTACAAGGATTTTTTTTTTCCAAGACAGGGTTTCTCTTTAGTCCTGGCTGTCCTGGAACTAACTCACTCTGTAGACCAGAAATCCACCTGCCTCTGCCTCCCGAGTGCGCCACCACCGCCCGGCACTAGAAGCATTTTTAAGCCACCCATATTACCCTCAAGTTCTGTTGTTCTTAGTATCTTCTCTTCACCGCATCTTTTCCACTATAACTATATGCTTCTCATGTATTTTAATTCTTGTTTCAAAAGGTTACAAGAACTGACTGCTTGTTTTGTAATGATCAGAGTTACAGCATGACTTGCCTGAACTCCATCAGGTTGGTAAAAGCTGAGTTTGCCATGAGTGAGCCCATGTATCTAGTCCCATCTCATACTTTACAGATTATACTTAGGACAAGTAGAGATATAAAAAGATGGGAGAAATTGAGAGATTTTTCTGTGGTTAAAAGCACATGCTGCTCTTCCAAGGAACCCTTTGTACCCAAGCACTCACATTGGGTTCCTCCAACCACCTACAACTCCATCGTCAGGGGATCCAATGCCTTCTGCTCTTTGCAGGCACCCATACTCATGTGACATACACTCACACAGACGTGCACTTGAGAGCGCGCGCGCAAACTACAAACATAGTTTTAAAATTTTTATTTTGTTTTATTTTAGTTTTTTAAAGCAGTGTTTCTCCATGAGCCCTGGCTGTCCTAGAACTCACTATGTAAACCAGGTTGGCCTCAATCTCAGAGATCCATCTGTCTTACCTCCCAAGTGCTGGCATTAAAGGTATGCACACCTGGCATATATATATATATATATATATATATATATATATATATATATATATATATATAAAATATANATATATATATATATATATATATATATATATATATATATATATATATATATATGAAATATAAAGTTTGTCTTCTTTTACATTTACAGTGCTGGGGATCAGAGCTAGGGCCTTGCTCATAATAGGAAAGAGCTCTACCCCTGGGCTACACACACTTCACTTCCATACCCCATATCTTTTACCAAATCCTAATTTGAAATGTTGTATTGACTCTCTGAGTCTAACCACAAAGTTAGCTGCTTCAGGACCTGTGACAACCTCACATTGTCCCACTAGTAACCTTACCTTGGTCATCTACCCTAACTTGACCACTAAAACTGTGAAGTCACTGACTGGTCTTCCTACAGCACCAGTGTTGGTGTCGCCATACTTTGAACACGAAAAGAAAACTATGATAGAACCATTGTTACCAAGCCCCTGGTAACGGAAGGGGACTTTCTCAGTGTGAAGTCACTGACATGGATTCTGCTTTGCTCACACCTTTTTCTTACCTGTGGTGTTTGGGTGCTGAGTTGTTACACATGATTTCTGTAGGGCTTTTTAGTTTGTTGTTTTGTTTTTGCTTCTCCAGGGGGTGGGTTGGTGCTAAACATTAAATCTGTTCTCATGTAGGTTTTATACATGACTAGACCAGTTTTTCTTTCCGTTTCAATTGGGAAAGGAATGGAATATGGCTCTAAGGAGATTTGAAAGAAAGAAAGAAAAAGGCATAGTTATAAACTCTGCATTTGGTAGGACAAAATGGCTGTGGGAGTTTTGCATCTGTTAATAATATGCTCCTGAGGAAGGAGGGCAGGAGGGAAGCGCTAAGAACAATTCACAGCTGGAGAGGAACATGGTCTTCTGTTTGCCCCCAGACTTTCTTCTTTTGTGTGAAAAAGGTGGTGGTGGGCATCAAACCCAAGGCCTCGCACCCGCCGGACAAGCCCCGAGCAGTGATTTGTGTTAACAGTCTCTTCCTCTTGCATTAGTCTCCAAATTTCTTTTTTTTTTTTCCTCCCTCGTTCCTGTCAACCCTACTCACTCTGGTCAGCCCCGCTCGCTCCAGCCAGCCCCGCTTGTTCTGGTCGCCCCACTCGCTCCGGTCGGCCCCCGAGTCTCCAAATTTCTAATCAGATTTTTTTTTTCGATTTCTCCAATCATTTATTTGTGTGTATACTCCTCCTAAGTGTACAAGAGAATTTTAATGCTAAAAGATTTACTTGTGCTTAGCAAAAGCTCATATTATTCATAACATTTTGTTTTAATTTAATGTGACTTAAATTTTACTGGTTGTTTGATCTGAAATGTTATGTATGACACATATGCTATTAGAAGAATGTCTAGTATTTCCATCATTTTTTTTAAAAGATTAGATTGTTGGAGACAGGCATGATAACATATACCCAGAATACCAGGAAACCAAGACAGATTCAAGGCCAGCCTTGGCTACAGAATAAGACCCTGTCTCAAAAACAAGAAAGGAGGGAAGGGAAGGAAGGAGGGAAGAAGTAGGTGGGAGAGGGAAAGAAAGAAACAAAGAAACCCAAAGCCAAACAAACAAACTATTATATTGGGTTGAACAGTGGTAAAATGCACAGTTTACACAGGCACCTGGGTTTGATCCCCAACACCAAGTGAAAAAGTTTAATAACATGCTGAAGAGCTAGCTCAGTGGGTAAAGGCATACCCAGGTCTCAAATAGTTGAAGAAGAGAACTTATTCCTGCAAACTGGTCTCTGGTGATTTCCACATGTGCACAGTGGCACATATTCCAATAAGTAAATAAATGCAATTAATTTTTTAATTAAAATAAGATAAAAATAAAAGTCATTACCTTTTGTAGATACTGTCTCTGGTCATCTAAAACATGCATGCTATATGTTGATGCCTTCAGTATGATGGGCTGTATTTCTTCCATGTTTTGTGTTACAAACCTTTTCTTAACAGTTTGACGTTAACCAGTAGAAATGTATCAGTATTTGTATTATCTGGAAAAGACAACCCATTTTTTAATGCATAGCCTTCCTAAAATATAACTGTGTTTTATTTTAATGAACTTCTTATTACATTTATCTTTTATACATGTGAATAAACTTTATATTAAGTAATATTTATTGCTGGTTTTATAATGACTCACATATGATATTATGCAGGTTAAGCCTGAACACTAATTTCGTGTCTTCAAAATAATGTTTATAGCATATGTATCTTTCCTTTGGCTGGGCCAGCATCTTACTTAAACAACTGAGCTATAGTTGTATGGGTGTTATTGTTTAATAAAGTTTTAATATATAATATATAATTTGAAGCAAACACGTATTATTCCTTCAAACTAAATATATGTGTGCTGGGATGTAACCTAACATATGTGAAACCCTACATTTGACCTTTAACTCAGCCCCAAACCTACACACAGCACCCCTTCTTCTTCTTCTTCTTCTTCTTCTTCTTCTTCTTCTTCTTCTTCTTCTTCTTCTTCTTCTTCTTCTTCTTCTTCTTCTTCTCCTTCTCCTTCTCCTTCTCCTTCTCCTTCTCCTTCTCCTTCTCCTTCTCCTTCTCCTTCTTCTTCTTCTTCTTCTTCTCAGCTTAGTCGTCAGCTCAGCACTAAATAACATTCTTAGTTAGGGTTTATTGCTGTGAAGAGACACCATGACCAAAACAACTCTTATAAAAGGAAACATTTAATTGGAAATGGCTTACAGGTTCAGTCCATGGTCATCATGGCAGGAAGCATGGCAGTGTGCAGGCAGACATGGTGCTGGAGGAGCTTAGAGTTGTACATCTTGATCTGAAGGCAGCTAGGGGGCTGTCTTCTGCATTGCTTGAGTATAGGAGTCTTCAAAGCTGATCCCCACAATGAGACACTTCCTCCAACAAAGCCACCCTTTCTTCAATGAGGCCATACCTCCTACTAGTGCCATTCCTTATGGCCAAGCACTGAAATACATGAATCTATGGAGGCCAAACCTACTCAAAACACCACACGTTCCCTTGTCCGGATGGACCACAGTACATCCATTAGCCCTCTGAAGAACATCACATTTGCTTTCAGGTTTGGAATTGTGAATAAAGACACTTTAAACAGCTATTTGTAGGTTTTTATGTGGACATGAGCGTACTTGTGACGTAAGCAGGCCAACCACTGCTATTTTATAATTTTTGTGCTCTAATGACTACATAGTAATAGCCCATTGTACCTAATAATATGTACCTAAGGTTTGCTCATGTCTTCTCATGACTTGATGACTCATTTCTTTAGAGCATTAAGTAATATTCTTTTGTTTGGCCAGCCTGGCCCAGGACAGCCAGGGCAATGTAGGGAGACCCTGTTTCAAAAAAAAAGAAAAATGTGTTGTCTGAATGAATATACCAGTTTACCTGTGTTTCAACTAAAGCAACTCAATGAAGGAATTTGGGATCTCAGTCCATCATGGTGGGGAAGACATGGTGGAGAGCACGAGGTGGTTGGTCACATCGAGTCTGTAGTTGGAACCAAAGAAAGACAGATGCTGCTGCTCTGTTCACATCCCCCAGTCGGTTTGGACCTGGGGAAGTGTTGTAACTTCCAGGATGGGTCTTCCCTCCTCAGTTAGGCCTGGCTAGAAACTTACTCACAAACATGGCCTAGGAGTTTGTCTCCTGGGTGATATCTTACTAAGTTAGCCAAGGAATCACTTCCTTGATTCCTTCCAAGGTTGAAGATGAGGGCATCATTTCTGAAACCTCAAAGCCCAAGCCTAGTAGCACACTTCCTCCAACAAGACCACACCTATTCCAACAATGCTACACCTTCTAATCCTTCTCAAACAGTGCTATTCTCTGGTGACTAAGCATTCAAATGTATGAGCCATTCTTATTCAATCCCCCACAAACATGGTTATACATTTATTTTAACTCGTTTTTGTTTCGTGTTTAACCCAGAGCCAGTGGAAGATTCAGCAACTGCTTAGACTTGGGGTAAGCCACCTACAAAGGACATACAGTTAAACTAGATGATTAGAATCTAGGGGGGGGGGGATATTAGGGTTAAGTTAGATGAGCAAGCCGGGAGGTAGCCTAAGCTATAATAAAATTAATATTTATATTTAGCAGGTCCAAGGAGAACCCTGCTGCACTGGAACCTTCCTGAATTGCTCTCTCTTTTTTTTTTTTTTAGATTTATTTATTTATAGCTGGGGGTGGTGGCGCATGCCTTTAGTCCCAGGATTTGGGAGGCTGAGGCAGGCGGATTTCTGGGTTCAAGGCCAGCCTGGTCTACAAAGTGAGTTCCAGGACAGCCAGGGCTACAGAGAAACTCTGTCTCGGAAAAAAAAAAAAAAAAAGATTTATTTATTATGTATATAGTGTTCTGCCTACATGTATTCCCTGCACACCAGAAGACGGGGCACCAGATCTCACTATAGATGGTTATGAGCCACCACGTGGTTGCTGGGAATTGAACTCAGGATCTCTGGAAGAGCAACCAGTGCTCTTAACCTTAACCTCTGAGCTATCTCTAAAGCCTACTCTCTGCCTTTTTTGTTTGTTAATCTTTTTTGTTTGTTTGTTTGTTTGTTTGTTTTGGGGTTTTTTTTGTTGATCAAGATTAACGTGTTTGTTAATCTTGATCAACAACTTGACAGGATTTAGAATCGCCATGGAACCAATTTTCTGGGCATTTTTGAGGGATTACCTAAATGAGGTAAAGGTAAGCAGACTTTGCCTCCTTCCTGACTATGGACAAATGTGACCAATTGTTTCTGGCTCCTGATACCGTACCTTTCCTGCTATTATGGACTTAATCCTTTGGAACTGTTAAGAGTTCTTTCTTTCTTAAGTTGCTTTTGCTTTGCATTTTGTTACAGTAACAAGACAAATGATGGCTAAACTGGTCTTTCATTTAACCTTAACTCTCAAGCCCCTCCAGGGGTCCAGCCCATAGCCTGTGACTCACAGCCTCCTCATGCTATTAACATAAAGTATGTGGTGTAGATCAATCCTCAGGTAAACAAGGATATTCTTAAAATGAATAGAATATTCTAGGCAGTTAAAACTTATAGGCTGGGGCTGGAGGGACCACTCAAAAGTTAAGAGCACTTGTAGTTTTTGCAGAAGACTCTGGTTTGGTTATAAACACAGACATGGTTGTTCATAGTCATCCTTAACTTCGGTACCAGGAAATCTAATGCCATATTCTGACTTTTGCAGACACTGGACATGCATGTGGTGCACATACATGTTTATGGGTAAAACACACAGAAAACAAATACTTTAAAAGAAAATGTTAGGCCGGGCGTGGTGGCGTACGCCTTTAATCCCAGCACTTGGGAGGCAGAAGCAAGCGGATTTCTGGGTTCGAGGCCAGCCTAGTCTACAAAGTGAGCTCCAGGACAGCCAGGGCTATACAGAGAAACCCTGTCTCGGAAAAAAAAAATGTTATAGCTATAGAACCTGACAAGAATCAAACTTTTCTTTTTCTTTTCTTTTCTTTTTTTTTTTTTTAAACTTCTAGAACCATAAGCCCAAATAAACTCTTTCTTCTATAGATTATCTTGGTCACAGCAATAGAAAAACAACTAATACAGTTACAGAGTAATTTTCCTAACTCCATTATTGTATGGCCATACAGTCAGTCATTCATGTCTATTCTTCTATAAGGAGGAACTAATTATTCTATTTATTTAAATTTTTTATTTTATTTTATGTGCAAGTTTTGCCTGTGCACCCCATATACATCCAGTGTCTGTGGAGGCCAGAAAAGTATCAGATCCCCTGGAACTGCAGTTACAGGTGGTTGTGAACCATCATGTGGGTGCTGGGAATTGAGCTCAGGTTCTCTGGAAGAGCAGCCAGTGCACTTAACCACTGAGCCATCACTCCAGCCCACATATCCTATTTATACTAATATGAACTCATAAGTTCTTATTTTAGTTCATGGATTTACCAACAAAGTAGATCCAGTGTGTTTGAACACTACACATTGCAAAGAAAAGTTTGGAAGCCGGGTGTGGTGGCGCATGCCTTTAATCCCAGCACTTGGGAGGCAGAGGCAGGCGGATTTCTGGATTAGAGGCCAGAAATGGCAGACAATAGGGGACAGGTGCCAAGAACTAGAAGCAGAGAGCAAAAGTTGAGGGTTCACCTCTTGAACCACAAGCAAAAAAGAGAGTATACTGAGAATGGCTGAAGGTTCTGAAATCTCAAAACCAATCCCTAGTGACGTATTTCCTCTAACAAGGCCATACCTCCTAAACTTACACAGTGCCACCAATTCAGGACCAAGTATTCAAAAGTCTGAGCCTGGGGGGAGAGAGGGACATTCCCATTCAGATCACCATGGTAACCATAATATTAATTGCTTGAAGCAAATATTATCTGTGGATGCTCTAGTGAGTTTATTGATAACTCTCAAAAAGGTGTGTGCTAATGCACTTCATCTATTAATCCTTAAGAGGTGTGAATGTTGCCAGGCAGTGGTGGCGCAAACCTTTAATCCCAGCACTTGGGAGGCAGAGGCAGGCAGATGTCTTGAGTTCGAGGCCAGCCTGGTCTACAGAGTGAGTTCATGGACAGCCAGGGCCACACAGGGAAACTCTGTCTCAAAAAAAAAAAAAAAAAAAGTGTGAATGTTGACCTTCTTTGGCATAAGGATCTATGCAGATATTATAAGGCTTGGGGTGAGCTCATTCTGAGTTAACCAGCCAGGTCCATACCCAGTGGCAATTCTCATAAATAACAGGAAAGCAGGCAGACATATAGAGAAGGCAGAGATGGAGTAGCATGGTCAGGAGCCACATAGTGTCACTGAAAACAACAAAAGACCAAGATTCCCCCTTAGAGCTTCCAGAGTCAGCAAGGCCTAAGAAACAACAGATTCTAGTACATCAAACCCTCTGGTTTGTGTTCATTGGTTTAAGTCACCATAGGGAACCTATACACAAGCGAAAACTTGAGGTCCGTGGGTCCTAACGCACCCATGAAATACTGAACTACCAAAGAAGACACGGCACATAAAGGATGTCGCTCAGTGGCACAGCACTTACCCTGTATCTTAGGGAATTCGTGACGATTAAGAGTATACATCTATGCAACCCCTTACTAAGGGATCACACTCACCTTGATTAGCTACTTCTCTGTAGGAAGTTTCTGATTAAATAGTTCCTAAGATTTTGAGTTTCCCCTGTCTTTGGAGAAACTCCACTTCTCAAAGGAGGCTTCCAAAGAAGAGGGCTTTAAGAGGTACCGTTCCTGATGCCATTGCTGTCTCCCTAGGAATTATAGCAAGCAGCCGAGTCATCAAAGATGACTGATAAGATCAAGCTTCAGAGACAGAGAAAATGATTCTGATTCTGAAAATCATTCTGATTTTCAAGTTGATTTTTTGTTAGAGAGATAGGGTCTCTCTCTATTTCATAGGCTGGCCTCAAACTCTTCTTTAAAGAGATCCTCCTAGCTTGGTCCCTCATCAGGGACCACAAGTGTGTATCCCCTTGTCTGGCTTATGTTCATTGTTTTAGTTCCCAATGCTGGCCTAAGAGATTGAAATTAGAGTTGCCTTAGCCAAGCCAGAGATGATGGTGCCCCTCAAAACAAGAAAGAAAACAGAACACTAAACCTCTTCCCCGTCATCAACTCACTTATCTCAAACAAACACATTTCTTAAATGTGGTCTCTGAGTTTTTTCTATACAATAGTTGGTCTATTTGTAAAATAGGAAATGTGTGGATGTATAGATGCCATTTCTAATCAATCAACTCTAAATTCTGCATTTCCTCCCAACCTCCGTCCCTGTATAATAAAGCCATTTTGGTCTCTTGGCCTGGGTCCTCTCCTGCTCTCCCTCCCTCCTTTCCTCTCCTGGTCTGGGTGGTCTACTGGGCATGCTCAGCCTGGATTCTTCTCTCTGCTTACTCTCTCCCTTAATGTCTAGTCTTTAAGGAGTTAAGAGTAGGTGTTTCATGGGCAAAAAAGAAAGGGGGGTTGGAGTTTTTTTTAATAGACTTTTTGGGCTGGAGAGATGGCTCAGCGGTTAACAGAGAACAGAGATTGCTCTTCTGAGGCTCCTGAGTTCAAATTCCAGCAACCACAAGGTGGCTCACAACCATCCATCATGAGATCTGATGCCCTTTTCTAGGGTGTCTGAAGACAGCTACAGTCTACTTCCATATACTAAATAAATGAATCTAAAATCCACTTTTCAAGGCTAGGAAGGTTAAGAGCACTGGATTCTCTTCCAGAAGAGTATTCCCAGCACCCACATGGCAGCTCAAAACTGCTTGTAACTCTAGTTCCAGGCAATCAAATGTCCTCTTCTGGCCTCTTCTGACACCTGCATGTACACGGTACCGACATACAGGCAATACATTCATGTACATAAAATAATAAAATAAAAGCCTTACTTTTTTTATTACTTACTTTTGGTTTTTCAAGACAAGGTTTCTCTGTGTAACAGCCCCTGGCTATCCTGGAACTAGCTTTGTAGACTAGGCTGGTCTTGAACTCATAGAGATCTGCTTACTGGGGTTAAAGGCAAGTACCACCACACCCAGACCCAAACCCTTGGAGTTTATTATTATTATTATTATTATTATTATTATTATTGAGACAGGGTTTCTCTGTATAGCCCTGGCTGTCCTGGAACTCACTCTGTAGACCAGGCTGGCCTCGAACTCAGAAATCTGCCTGTCTCTGCCTCCCAAGTGCTGGGATTAAAGGCGTGTGCCACCACGCCCAGCACACATAAGATTTTATTTATTTATTTTTTATATATGATGAGTACACTGTTGCTGTCTTCAGAGAGACCAGAAGAAGGCATCAGATCCTATTACAGATGGTTGTGAGCCACCATGTGGTTGCTGGGAATTGAACTCAAGACCTCTGAAAGAGCAGTTAATGCTCTTAACCGCTGAGCCATCTCTCCATCCCCCAAACCCTGTTTGTAAAAAGCAAAGCAAAACAAAACAAAAACAAAAACAAAAATAAAAATAAACCAAACCTCTATTGTGCCATATTTATTTTTAATTATTTTGAAGTGCTGGGGATTCAACCCAGGGCATATGTTAGGTGAGCGTTTTCTCTGAGAACTACATCACCACCACCACCACACACAACTGGATATCTTATTTAAAAACAAGAACAGCAACTTTCTAGACTTTTGATCCAGGAACAGGCTTGAAATAGCAGTGGTGGGACTTCTTTCTTAAGATCATTCATTTATTCAGAATGAGTTTAAAAGTCAACAAGAAGCGGTTCACGCCTTTAATCCCAGCACTTGGGAGGCAGAGGCAGGTGGATTTCTGAGTTAGAGGCTAGCCTGGTCTACAAAGTGAATTTCAGGACAGCCAGGGCTATACAGAGAAACCCTATCTCGAAAAATCAAAAAAAAAAAAAAAGTGCCTTTACCACTTTAAAATATTTGCTTACCTGTATCAGAGTTCCACACTGTGCCCTATATCTTTTTTAGATTTATTTATTAATTATATGTAAGTACACTGTAGCTGGCTTCAGACACACCAGAAAAGGGCATCAGATCTCGTTACAGATGGTTGTGAGCCACCATATGGTTGCTGGGATTTGAACTCACGACCTTCATTAGAACAGCCAGGGCTCTTACCGGCTGAGCCATCTCACCAGCCCCACACTGTGCCCTATAAACATGTATACATATATAAAGTTATTTAGTAATGATATTCATAAGAACCTAACAGTTGAGAAAATACTTGTATTGTTTTTGGGTTAAACAATACTTTATTCAGGAACATATATGGTAATAAGAATATTATTTCAAAATACTAAAATTTTCCTTAATGTCTTTCCTTAATGTCTTTTCTCTGATTTCTGTGGTATAAACAAACTACACACTGGTGTAAAGACTATAAAGGTTTTACTGCCACTTATTTGGGTTTAATCTGTAAACTCACCCTTCAATACCGGTTGTATCTCCAACTAAGTTCCATAAAACATTTACCAAACCTCTATTTTGCCTTTTTTTTTTTTTTTTTTTTTTTTTTTTTTTTTTTTTTTTTTTTTTTTTTTTTTTTTTTTTTTTTTTTTTTTTTTTTTTTTTTTTTTTTTTTGATTTTTTGAGACAGGGTTTTTCTGCTTAGTCCTGGCTGTCCTGGAACTTACTTTGTAGACCAGGCTGGCCTCGAACTCAGAAATCCGCCTGCCTCTGCCTCCGAGTGCTGGGATTAAAGGCGTGCGCCACCACGCCCGGCTTATTTTGCCATATTTATTTTTAATTATTTTGAAGTGCTGGGGATTCAACCCAGGGCATATGTTAGGTGAGAGTTTTCTCTGAGAGCTACATCATCACCACCACACACACCACAGTTTCCCACACGTTCCACAGAGACACAAATTTAGTGCTCACAAAAGTACTTATAAATATATTTAGCTAGTTGTAAAGAATTGTTTCATTTAGACTCCAGATCACCAGTCTGCTGGAAGTAAATGTGTAGGGAGGAGGGTATTTGCTGTACTTCTCAGCTGGGTCTGAGATTTGGCAAATTCCTTCCTCAAGGAAAACCACTTTCCAAAGATATCCTAGGTAAATGCTTACTGAGATTAACATAAAACTGGAAAGGTCTATTGCGTCCACACCTTCGAATTCATTTGTAAATTACCACTTCTTTTTTTTCCTTCCCCACCGGGGGACCAGGCTGCAAGAGTCACAGGTGCAGTAGGGTTTTCACTAAAAACAGCATAGAAACAAAAGAATTAAGGCGCCAGGAAGAAAACAAAGTCTCAGAACAAAATCAGTCTCGGAGGAGATGGCAGATCTAATACCACGTATTACAGAAGTTTAGATAGTCACCGGAGATAGTGTATCAGCTTATTAGGGCTTCCGTTACGCCTGTCTGATTGGCTTAAACCTTTGTGCTAGTCTTTATCTGGAGGGATCTCTTTGCTAAGCACATGATAGGTGTTAAGCCAATATTGATTTTTTTTTTTTAAAGGAGAGATAGTAATTAAATCTAAGCTTCACGGTTAGTTTTAACTTTCAACTTATGGATCACAAGCCAAACGATTCATATGATCCCTGAATTTCATTACTCATAAGGAGAAACAGTTCGGGTAGGCACGACCTCAAAGTCAAATTACTCACACCACACAGCTTAGAAGTCAGATAAGGCAATGTTTGGGTAGAGTCCTGCAGAGATTAAACATCTTGAGCAGAGAGCCCCAACTAAGTGCAAAGTGAGTTCGGATGTATTGTAATTAAAGTCATCCAGATGGTAGTTGGACTAATCAATGATGAGGCGGTATTTATCTTGGGATAGAAGATTCTGAACTCCAGAGTGAGAAAATCCCCCAAGGTGGGGGGTGGGGACAGTTAATAAGTGCCCCTGGGAAAGGCCCATTCAGCCAGGGCTGGAAAATTCGTTTGAATTTGAATCAATTTGAATAGAAATCTCCCCCAGGAAGCAGGAACCAGATCCCCTAAGCCCAGCAAACTTTGGGCAGGAAGCGAGTACTGTAAAGCAACAGTCCCTTGTCTGTGGTTTGGGGCAAGAGAAATCAATCACAAACGGAATCGAGTGTTTGAGTCCCTTCAAAGAACCCGGGAGGGTAGAGTAACGAACTCCAGGAACAGTGCTGGCAAGCCTTCTGCTCGCATCCATGCGGGTGCTCCGGCGCGTAGGCCTTCTCTTCACCGCTAGGGCGTCCACCGAGCAGCCCTCGTCCGGCCCGGCCCCCGAATCCGCAGCCCGCAGCGCGGGGCGCCGAGGGGGGCGGGGCGACGAGCGGGCGGAGGGCGCGGGAGGTGCATCCTGGGAAATCCAACAACATGGGGCGCCCGGGCTGCGGGCGCTGTGGCCGCCTCGCGTCCCGGCCGCAGGCGCCGCCGCTCTCCTGACGTCCGAGGCGAGGCCCGCCCGCCGCAGCCCGGTTCCCCCGCCCAGGCGCCCCCGCCCCCCGGCCGCGCCATGTGAGGGGCAGCTCCCGCCACCGCCTCTTCCTCCCCGCGCCTCCCGCCCGCCCCCGCCGCCTCAGCCCCCGCCATGGACGCGCACTACGCGCCCGCGGGCTTCGCGGAGCCTCCCGCGCCCCCCGCCAGCGCCGCCACGCAGCCCGCTGCCCCCGCCTGGGCCTACGAAGCCCGGGTCCCGGCCGCCGCCTCCAGCCCCAGCTGCAGCGGCGGCAGTCCCAGCCTCAAGGCCAGGTAGAGAGGGTGGGCGCGGGGTCTCACTGGGCCAGGAAAGGCCGCGGATGCGCCGGGGCCTGTGCCCGCCCCTCTCGGGGGCCCAGGCCGGGTGGGGAGCCTTCGAGGCGCCCTTCTTCGCTCTCGGGAGAGGCAGTGGACAACTCCTGGCGGGTGGTCCCGGCTGGGAGGGGGCGCATGGTGGAGCTTTCGCGCCTGGGGCGGGTCGGGGCGTGCGGCAGAAGGGAAGGTTGGGCGGGATGGAGGGGCGCAGTCACCTCTCGGTGCTGGACTCCCACATGGTAAAGTTTAAGCTCCGGGCTGACCTCGGTATCTGGGGAACCGGGACTGACTCCGCGGGGAGGCCTAAAGGGGCGCCGCGGAGCCCTGGGCAATGACATTCCATTGTATTGGAATCTGGGTGGCCGACAATGTGGTGGTTGGGGGCTTCGACAGTGTGAAGGTGAGGGCTTGTGGCAGGGCATGACGAGGAGCGGGGCCGTGTCGCTGACACTGGGGGACCTGGGCTGCCTGGGCTGCAAGGGAACCCCCAGGGCGGGACATGAATGCAAAGCAAGGGCTGGGTGACATATGTTTGTAGTGATGTAGTGTTCCACGCGTTCAAAGTTGCTTTTGGGTTTCCTCTGCTTTTAACAACGAACGGCAGGAAGTCAAGATTCCCTCTTGGCTTTCAGTGCCTAGGGGTGACTGAGTGTTGGGAAGCATTGAGGGTCAAAGAAGGCTCTAAAGGTCGGAGACCCAAAGCATGCTTCTCCATCTCCACTTCATTGTATAGTGCGGCTCTCCAGCATGGGCAGTAGACCCCAAAATGTGGACTTCTGTTTGATATTTAAGCTCGCGAGAAATGTGTAGCAATATCACACTTTGAAATGGTCCTATTCGAATGATAACTGGGAGGCGTGGTCTGGTTTGGGAACGGGGTATTTTTAAAAACCGCCTCCCCTGAACAATACTCGATCTAGTAGGTATAGCTTCTGACCCAAGAACAGGGAAATCCTGGCTGGTAATGACTTCATCCTCAGCTACCAACAGGAAGCCTCGTACCTATGTGATCTCACCAGGTTTCTAAATGATTTAAACGACACGAGTGAACTTTTCATTTCACTTTACACATTCTAATTACCTTTGTTTTTATGAAAATGCCGCACTCATGATTTAGAATAGATGTGTAAAGAATTAACTAGTCTTTGTCTTAGATTATCTCGGAATTATGAAAGAAAGAAAAATAATGCTTCAACAAAAGAGTAATTATAAACCTCAGAAAAATCTTTTGTTTAAAAAGAGCCCGATTTTAAAAAAGAAAGTGATTTTTCCCGTTTCGAGCTAACTGGAGACGCTGAAGTCTTTCAGAAATAGCTATAGTTTTGTGTTATTGTAAATAAAACATTTTGAAGAATTTTTAGGAAGAATATTAGACCCTTCCTTGGTTATTTTTGCTGGTAGTTTATCATTTTTAGAGAACAGTTACATTATCTGTATGATTTACAAATTTTTCTCTCCAGAGAACAGCAATGCTGGGTAATGCGTAGCGTTTCTTATATCTCAAATATATATTTTTTTCTTTTTGGTAAATAACACTGAAATGCTGTCTAGTTATTGTCTGTTATTTCTTTGAGCAGAATACCTCTGAGGCAGAAAGCAAACGCTGACTGGCCATATTTTCCAAATGTTATCAGGGTAACTGTGAATAACTAACTACCCAAGCATGTTTGAAAACAAGTTTAAAAGATATTTGTTATTGTTTTGGAAATTGCTGGTCCTTAGATCCACTCTCCAACCCCTTGCTTTAAAACATTTTGGAGGGGTGTGGTCAGCTAAATTATAGCGTAGATAATGCAGGCTTTCCCCCTCCCCCATAAAACCTGCTTTGTTAACATGTTGTGTTAGGATTAGGCCATCTGTACAGGGCTGCTCACACTTCTTAACTGTGCATTACTTTTCTTCAAGCCAGGCAAATGTCCTCTGATTTCAGTTATATCCAAAGTACTGTAGCGAGAATGTGCCTTCAGAGTCCTTAAAGATCAGGCATTTCCAAAGCTTAATCATATTTTTACAACATTTAAAAAAGCTGTTTCGTAATTCATGTATCAGTTGAATGTTTTTGTTTCCCTTTTGTGGCAGTTTCTTTGGAAGGTGCAAATGAACACTAGCTGTGATGATGTAATACAGATATTTATCCATAAAGAATTAGCCTGTCTGCTACCTTGTTTCCTGTAACTTACTCAGAAACCGACAGATGGTCATGGCGTTCACCTGTTACTGACATGGGATTTAACGTTCTACTTTATGTCTTTGCTTGCTCCTAAGATGCATTTTCATCGCTCAACAGGAGGTGCCAAGGAAATCATGAGTTGGAAACAGTATTTTCTTTGATACAGCAGTTTCATCAGATAATAGGTTTTTTTGTTTGTTTCTTTCTTTCTTTGGTTGGTTTTGGTTGATTGGTTGTTTTCTTGTTTTTTGTTTTTTTGTTTTTTGTTTTCTCCACAAGGCTGGCCTGGAACTTACTATGTAGATCAGGCTGGCCTCAAACATACAGAACTGCCTACCTCTGACTCCCAAGTGTTGGGATTAAAGGTGTACGCCATATTTGATTCTTGTAACACTTGGAAAATGATGAGGAGACAGTTTTTGTTTAGTTGGTTTTGTTTTCTTTAAAAAGGGTTTATGGAGAGGATTTTGGACTCTGAGTGTTTCTAATGCAGCACTTGGTAGTTACTTGTGTAGTTTTGGGCTAGGAACTAACTGCTCTTGTACATTTCTAATAGTTGTGCCCCTCAGTCTTAGATACCAAATGATCATATGCTTTGCATAATCATGGTTATTATCATGACCTTTTAGGAGCTTGTTTGAGGGGTTGGTGTGTATGTGTGTGTGTGTGTGTGTGTGTGTGTGTGTGTGTGTGTTTTCAATATGGATTCTATAAAAGGGAATAAATTGAAGGGATTAAGAAAAAGGCTAAGGTGCTCTTAAATTAGGGAGCTTTATAAGTCATGTAAGTGAAAGATAATAGGAACTTGTATCAGTACAGAATGAAAACAAAGAGAAATGAAGGAATCTTTAACAGTCCCGGGGATAGACAGGCATGGAAACTTGCACCTGTAATCCCAGTATAGAAGAAGATTGCTTTGAGTTCAAAGCCAGCCTCTTTTTCCAGTGTCTCAGCTCTGTAAAAGGCAATAAGGTTTGGTGACAGAATGCTCAGGTTTCTGGACTGAGCAACTAGGTGGCAGGAGGTGTGGACAAAGATGAATCTGTAAGGAGAAATAGAGGTGAGATGGGTATAAACATGAGCTCATCATTAAATGACCTTTACTACTCAAGTAAAAGGTCAGAGAGATAGTGGAATATGTGACTGGGTGCTCAAAGGAGGTTTGAACTGAAAGCAAATACAATCATCTCCTTTGAGATGGCATTTAAAAACACATCAATCCCAAGCTTTGAGTAAACATGAGGGATTAGTTAGAAGAGGAATTAAAAATTAGTCAAGAACAAGGAAAAACTGTGGGCCAGAGATGATGAAGGAGAACCAGGAAAGTGCAGTGCAGTTGAAAGAAGAATGTTCAGTCTACAGCAAAAAGGACACTGAAATAGGATAGTGCATTGTTTCTAGGCCAAGTCAGGAAACTTTAACTCTCACATGGTGAATACTATTGGACTTTTACCATACAGCAGTGCAGTATTATGGCTAAACATAGAAGTTCCAGACTCACAATGCCCAAGTTTAAATCTCAGCCTCATGACCTAGAAGCTTGTACAGATGTGTTGCTTAATATGTCTGTGCCTTAGTTTTCTCATCCATAAAAGAAACTTAGAAAGAATATGTACTGTAAGGCTGAAGATATGGCTCAGCAGTTAAGAGCAAGGGGACTCAGGCTTGACTCAGTTCCCATCACCCACCCACAAGGAGGCTCACACACACATTTGTAATTCCAGTTCCAGGAGATTGAATGCTCTCCTCTGGGGGACACCATGCATACATATGATGTACATGTATACATGCAGGTAAAACACTGATACTGATAAACTGTTTTAGAAAAACTTATTGCAAAGAATTTTTGTGAAACATTTGATGTGTGGCTTTAAAACAATGGCTAGTAAAAATTAGCTCATGAAATAAATGATAGCTACACCAACAATACTGTTTAATACTTTTTGTGAACTCTAATACAGAAGTTTGGTTGAAATAGCCTTTTGCTCATTTGGGATTGTCTTTACCTATAAATTGTGATCTTATAAGAATTTTTCCAAAATCTTGAAGGACACTCTAGCTTTAACACTTTAATCTCAGCAATCAGGAAGCAGAGGCAGGTGGTTCTCTTGAGTTTGAGGCCAGCCTGGTCCATAGAGCAAGTTCCAGGACAGCCAGGGTTACACAGAGAAACCTTAAGTCAGTGAGAGTAGATTGCTTGCCTAGCATGCTGCAGGCCTTGGGTTCCATCTCCAGCATCACATAAAAACCAGGTATGGTGGCACATGACTTTGTATGGGATAAGATGGGGTTGGATTGAGGGTATATATGCATCGTATTCCCTCTCCATCCTGTAGCAGGGTCCAAGATGAAGGGTTTAGATGTTTGATTATTGAAGAATAGGGATATAGGCCACTGCTTGTTTTCATATTTCTCTGCCACAGTCTCTGGAATGAGTACTAAAGAGTATCTGCCATACATACATGTATTTTCTTTTGTTCATTAAATTGGTGTCTGGTACCTGCCTGTTAGATGAGGTAATGTTGCCTTTATCATCAAATACATCTCTTTAGTGAAAGCTCAAGAAATGTAATGACTTGCATTCATTCACACATTAAAATGTACTGAGCATCTGAGTTCCCCGATACTAGACCAAGTTCTACAGGGTGCTGCAAGAACAGGAAAGACTCTGTCCTGCCACTTCAAACATGGACTACAAGGGTGACAGGAGAGCTAATATATAACTAATACATCTGTTACTTACACTTGTCTTCTAAATGATGGCTCACTTAGAGTTCTTTTCTTCTCCATTCGTCCTATCTGGCACTTGATATGAAGGAAGTGACATTCAAATTTATACCTTTATTTTTGCTTCTAGCACCTAACACCTTCATGTAGATATTGAATAGGTGTTTCTAAAACATGATTATCTTTCCCATCTTAGTAAGTGCTGGCACTGTTTATTGTAGTTGTTTCCTGTTGCTTTCCTTGCTTCTACCTTAGGCCCTCTAAATTTTGTTTCACTTATTTATTTTGTGTGTATGACTGTTTTGCTTGTGTGTGTGTTGTGTGTGTGCTCACCACATGGATGCAGTGCTCTCAGAGGTCAGAGGAGGGTATAGGAGGAGTTACAAGTTGTTGTGAGCCACCTGTATGGGTACTAGGAATCAAACCCAGGTTCTGCAAGAGTAGCTAGTGCTTTTAACCTCTGAGCCATCGCTAAACACACACACACACACACACACACACACACACACACACACACATTTTATTAGGCATAGAATGCCAGAGTAGTTAGCTTTTTGAAACTCAGATTGGGTGATGCAGTATCTTAACTCAAATCTTTCAGTATTACTCAAGGTCAGAGGTCAGACTGGGTCAGATCTTTTGCCTCTGGGGCTCTCTGTGTCTGAGCCTCAACTAATTCTCAAGTCTTTTTTTTTTTTTAATTTATTTATTATTATACATAAGTACATTATGTGGCTGTCTTCAGCAGCACCAGAAGAGGGCGTCAGATCTCATTTCAGGTGGTTGTGAGCCACCATGTGGTTGCTGGGATTTGAACTCAGGACCTTTGGAAGGGCGGTCACTGCTCTTACCTGCTGAGCCATCTCACCAGCCCTAATTCTCAAGTCTTATCACATGTTTCTCATGTTGCACCATCCCTGCAGTCAGGTTGGCGTTTTCTCCAGAAGCATGCTGAAGTTCTGACTTCTGCTGGCTGTTGTTTTCACCTGGAGTTGTCCTTGCTGTTTCTCGGCAATTCGGCTCTTTCCCAGGTGTTTTCTGACAGGCTCTGTCACTGAACCTGGAGCTTATAGTTCAACTATCTGGCTGGCCAGTGAGTCTAGGGATCTGTCTGTTCTGCCTCCTACAATGCAGCGGTAACAGATACATGCCACTACTTCTGCATCGATGCGTGTTACCGTGTGTCTGGCAAAATTCTTTGTCCCTGTTGAGCTTAACTCCCTAGCCAGTAGGGAGGCAAAGGGCCAGTTAAGTAAAACCATTTCCTCTTTGAGGAAGCAGGTAAGCAGCCCATGCAAATGTTCTAAGGCAAGGAGTTTGACAGTTACCTTCCTTGATGCCTTCTTAGTTGGTCCTCAGAATCACTTGAGGGACTTGCTGAACACACTGACTGCTGGCCCATCTCCAGAGCTTCTGAATCAGTACATCTGGGATACAGCCCTATAATTTACATTCCTTACATGCTCCTAGGTGATTCTACTGCTGCTTATTTAAGGACCAGGCTGAAAACACTGATGTGAATCTTATCTTTCTTGGCAACTTGTTTCACAGAGCTTTCCTGACCACCAAATTTATTTTTAATTATGTGTAGGTGTCAGCATGTATGTAAGTGATTGCAGATGCTGTAAGAGGTGTCAAAACCCTTGGAGCTGGAGTTACAAAGTGTTGTGATCCTTGCCTGGTGATGGCGGTGGCGGCACAGGCCTTTAATCCCAACACTCGAGGCAGAGGCAGACGGATCTCTGTGAATTCAAGACCAGCCCATACTACAGAGTTCCAGGATAGTCAGCCCTCTGCCACTTAACAGCATATGGTCTTAGGAAAGTTAACTTTCCTAACCGTGGCTACACACAAAATATAAACAAGCAAACAAAACTCCAACTTATAACCCTCCTGATACATGTGCTTTTTGGGTCCTTTGGAAGAGTAGCACGTATTATTAACCTCTGAGCCATCTCTCCAGCCCTACCCTACCCAGAATTTAAATAAATTCGTATTTACTTTGAAATGTGTGCTTTTAGTTGGCAAGACCAAGAAGTGAGTGTAGGGGTTTGTAGAGAGACAGTAAAGGATCTCAGAGATGAAGGTTTTAGTGAATGGCACAGTCTCGGTTTTTCGATGAGAACTATAGTGGTTATTAAGTGCCAGCTGTGGTGCACTACTCTAGTAATTTGGTATATATAATCTCAGCTCCTCTCATTAACTATGATGCCATTGTTAACCAGTTTACAGAGAATGAAACTAAAGCACAGAGGGGTTAACTTTCCTAAGATCAAATGCTCTTAAGTGGCAGAGGCAGTATTTGAACTCTGGAAATGTGATGTGGGAGAATATGGTGTTAATCACAAGGTAACTTAGTTCTCCAAGGAAATTCCTTTTGTGAGGTTGAGGATATTAAGATAAAGCAGAACTAGTAAATGAAGTAAAAGGCAAAGACTGGGTATGGAAGCCTTTGAAGAGTATATTGGGTGGGTCTTTGGGATTTAACATCTGTGCTGAGAGGCTGTGCTCCTAATTTTAAAAAGAATTGGGATCGTTTTTCCTAGGGCATTCTTCAGGTAGAAAATTTTAGAGACAATTTAAGGCCATGGGTTTATACCAGATTGAACAGTTTGTCATAATATATGGAAAACTGAGAAGATCTTACCAAGATTTTTTTTTGTTGGTTTTTTTTTTTTGTTTTGTTTTGTTTTGTTTTGTTTTCAAGACAGGCAGGCTCTGTGTAGCCCTGGCTGTCCTGAAACTCACTCTATAGCCCAGGCTGGCCTCGAACTCAGAAATCCGCCTGCCTCTGCCTCCCCAGTGCTGGGATTAAAGGCGTGCACCACCATGAAGGAAGAGTTTTAGATTATGGTCGGTCCACTGTGTCAGGGAAGGTTTGGTGGCAGAAGCAGGGGAAAGCTGGCACACTGCACCCACAGTCAGGAGTTTGTGTCCTAAGACCCTGCTATATAGAAAGGACTGACTATTCATGAAGGGTGAGTCTTCCTATCTTGATTAATCTAGATAATTCCCTATAGACATGCCCAGAGATTTGTAAAAATCAAGCAGCTTCATGAGCGTTGGAATGAAATGTGGGTGCTACCGTGCTCTGCACTTTAATGATACCTTAAGTAGAATATGCAGAGATGAGACTTGAGTTTGAACTCAGAAAACATCTGTGTGGCTGTTACTATTGTTTTTGTTTTTAAGATTTATTTATTTATTTTTTTTTAAGATTTATTTTATTTATTATAATAAAGTAAGTACACTGTAGCTGTCTTCAGACACCCCAGAAGAGGGAGCCAGATCGGATGGTTGTGAGCCACCATGTGGTTGCTGGGATTTGAACTTACTACCTTCGGAAGAGCAGTCGGGTGCTCTTACCCGCTGAGCCATCTCACCAGCCCCCTAAGATTTATTTATTTTATGTATGTGAGTACCCTGTAGCTGCTGTCTTCAGACACACCAGAAGAGGGCATCAGATCCCATTACAGATGGTTGTGAGCCACCATGTGATTGCTGGGAATTTTAACTCAGGACCTCTGGAAGAGCAGTGAATGTTCTTAACCACTGAGCCATCTCTCCAGCCCCCATAGCAGTGAACCCTGAATGGTAATGATCCGAGTTCCACCTTGCCTTTTTATAATCTCTTTTCCCATGAGTTATTGTGTCCAATGGCTCTCAGCTAAACTCTGAAGTTTGAGTGTAGCTGTTTTGTCCTCAGAGTTCCCGGTCTCGTTGTTCAGGAAAGTCCTAGATTTTTTCTTTGAGGCTGTACTGTTTTCTCCAGGTAAATCAGCTTATCAGATTCTCCTTCTACTAATGATTTACTTGAACTTTTTCTTTTTTAATTTTGTGCTAGGGATTGAACCCAGGGTTATATGCTAGGCATATGCTCTACCTATAGCTTATACCTCACAGACACACTCTCAGTATTGGCTCTGGGTTGAGTTCTAGCACTCTTGAACATTTATTTATTTTCCTTCCTTCCTTCCTTCCATCCTTCCTTCCTTCCTTCCTTCCTTCCTTCCTTCCTTCCACCTTTTTAAAAAGATTTTATTTAAGTATATGAGTACACTGTCATGTCTTCAGACACACTAGAAGAGGGCATCAGATCCCATTATCCCATTACAGATGGTTGTGAGACACCAGGTGGTTGCTGGGAATTAAACTCAGGACTTCTGGAAGAGCAGCCAGTGCTTTTAACCGCTAAGCCATCTCTCCAGCTCCCTTGAACATTTTCAAAGTGAATTTACAGTATACCATCTTCAATTTGAAGTTGATAATTTATTCATTTATGTGAATAGAGATATTTAGAACCTTTTAATAATAAAACGGCACATTTCCTTGTGTTCACTGTTTGACTCCTCATAACCGCATAGCACCCTCTAGGAGAAGCTTGTAGAACTTTTCACAGATCTACTAGTATGTGATTATCATTTCATTTCCAGACCTTTGTATGTGCTGTTTCATCTTCTTAGGATACTTCTTTCTTTATTTAGATAAATTTGTCTCTTTCTTCAATGCTCAGCAACCATTTCCTGTGGAAAGTCTTTCCATACCGTATTATGTTTTTCTGTTTTCTTTTTTTTTTTTTTTTTTAAGATTTATTTTATTTATTATATGTAAGTACACTGTAGCTGTCTTCAGACACTCCAGAAGAGGGAGCCAGATCTTGTTACAGATGGTTGTGAGCCACCATGTGGTTGCTGGGATTTGAACTTATCACCTTCGGAAGAGCAGCCGGGTGCTCTTACCAGCTGAGCCATCTCACCAGCCCCCCGTTTTTCTGTTTTCTTATGCTTATTTATTTATTTATTTATTTACTTGTCTCCATTGTAACACTTGGCAATTAATAAATGTCAGTTGTATAGATGCAGCCTTTAGGTGCAATAATAATGGCATTGATTGAGCATTTGTGATGAGCCATGTATAGAAATGTACTGAATGCTGCATACGTGCTTCATCAGCTTACTGTCACAGCAGCCTGGCAGAAGCAGGGCAGGTGGGGGTCTTGCCTGCATTTTACAGTCGTGAAAAGTAAAGCTAACCAGCCTTATGTCAGACTGTAAGAAGTGAGTTTAAGCCGGGCAGTGGTGGTGCTCGGCTTTAATCCCAGCACTTGGGAGGCAGAGACAGGAGGATTTCTGAGTTCAAGGCCAGCCTGGTCTACAAAGTGAGTTCCAGGACAGCCAGGACTACACAGAGAAGCACTGTCTCGAAAAAAACCAAAAGATAAAAAAAGAACTGACTTTAAGTCCTGCAGTCTAGTTGCAGAGCCTGTACTTTAGAAAAACAAAAACAAGGGGCTAGAAAGAGATGGCTTGGTGGTTGAGAACACTGGCTGCTCTTCGAGAAGACCCAGGTTCAATTCTCAGCACCGATATGGCAGCTCATAACTGTCTGTAACTCCTGTTTAAGGAGTCCAGATATACATGCTGGCAAAACACCAATGCACATAAAACAATTTTTTTAAAATGTGTTTCAAAGGCTCTTCGATTTATTTTTCAAATTTATAAAACTATAGGGCTTGGTTTTAAAGTTTCAGACTGTGATTTGTAGAGTTCTGTAGAGTGTGATGGACACAGCTACCAGGTTAACTCAGTAGATTTAATGTTTATTTTTGTACAGAATTTTTAAAGGACTTATTTTATTTTAATTATGTGTGTGTGGCAATATGTACATGTGTAAGTGCAGGTGCCCACTGGGTTCAGAAGAGGAAGTCAGCATCAGACCCTCTGGGGCTTGAGTTGCAGCAGTGAGCTACCTCACAAGGGCACTCTATCCACACTCAGGTCAGGTCCAGTGTAAGAATGGCACTTCCTCTTAACACTTGTGTGTATGTGTGTGTGTGTGTGTGTGTGTGTGTGTACCATTGTGTGCCTAATGCCCATGGAAGCCAGAGGACAGTGTGAAAATCCTGATTAACTAAAGTTACAAATGGTTGTGAGTAGCAATTTGCTTGCTAGGAACTTAACCCTGGTCTTCTACAAGAACAGCAAGTATTTTTAACCATTCAGCTGTCTTCCAGTCACAAATTTTAGAATGATAAAGAGCTTTGGACTTTACAAGTGGGAGAATTCGTGCTCTAGGAGGCCATGGACTTTGCCCAGAGTTTTGGTAGCAGTTGCAGAACCAGCACTGATACTTGGGGGCTCCTGACTGCAGTCCAGGATTTTTGTCTTCCTCAACTATGGAAGGATGTAATGCTTTAAAAAAAAATTTTTTTTTTTTTTTAAAGAGAATGCTATTTTCTTTGTATTCTAGTTTGCAGTGGCTAAATTCTTTACCACAAAGAGAATAAAGTGACATAATTTCTTGGACAAAAGCATTCATTCATTGCTTAAGTATCTTACTACTTACAAGCAAGTTCTAGCTTGTTTATCTAGGATTTAACATATTTCATGGAACTTTTGATTAATTGATTTTTAAACTTGAAATGTTTTATTCCTTAAGCATATAGACATAGGGTAGGCTACCAAAACGCTTTATGTTATTAATATCTGGATATAACCCAAAATGAAGTAAAAACATTTGTTCCTTATAATCATAATTCCATCTTCATGACTTGTCATGAATTGTCACTTTAGGTGTATGGGGATTTTTTTTGTTTGTTTAATTTGGTTTCTTGTAGGCTTTAAAGTAAGTAGTATGTACTTTAAAAGTTTTTCAGGGGGTATTTATTTTTAGTTTAATTTATGTGGCTGTTGTTTGTTTGTTTGTTTGTTTGTTTGTTTGTTTGTTTTTTGAGACAGGGTTTCCCTGTAGGCTGTCCTGGACTCATTTTGTAGATCAGGCTGGCCTCGAACTCAGAAATCCGCCTGCCTCTGCTTCTAAATGCTGGGATTAAAGGTGTGCACCTCCACCACATGGCCTGTGTGGCTGTTTTTATCTGCATCTGATTATGTGTACCATGTGTGTTCAGTGCCTCTGCAGGTCAGAAGAGGGCATCAGATCCTCTGTAACTGGAATTATAGACAGTTGTGAGCCACCATGTAGGTTGTTTATAGGAACCAAACCTGGGTCATCTGGGAAAGCAGCCAGAGCTCTTAACCAGTGAGCTAGCTTCCCAGCCCTTTAAAGCATTTTGCTTTGTTGTTGTTGTTTTGTTTTTAATTTTAAAAATATTTATTTATATGAGTATTTTGCCTGCAACTGTGTCTGTGAACCATGTGCATGCCTGGTGCCTACAGAGATTAGAAGCAGATGATAGATCCACTGGTTGTGGCTGGATGGTTGTGATTCACCACGTGTGTGTGCTGAAAGCCAAACTTCTGTCCTGTGACAGCAGCAAGTGCTCTTTAAGTGCTGGGCCAGCTTTTCAGCCTTTCTCATCTATTTTTGGGCAGACAACATGGCGTATCAGGTAAAGTTGCTTGGCTACACAATCCAGGCAACCTGAAGTCAACTCTGGAACCCATTTAAAGACATAGGTAAGTAGTAGAGAACCAACACCATAGATGTTGTCCATTGACTTCCATATAAGTGTTGTGGCATGTGCACACCTCCATATCACATTAATAGACAATTAATTAATGAAATACTTTTCTTTGTTAAAGCTAATTAGATTAAAATCTTAGAGAAAAACCGAGTGGTGAATAAATCTCTGTGAGTTTGAGGCCAGCCTGGTCTACAGAGCCATTTGCAAAACAGCCAGGGCTATGCAGAGAAACCCTGTCTCAAAAACAAAACATCAACAACAACAAAAAACAAAACAAAAAAAACCAAAAAACCAAGCCATCAAACAAACAAAAAATGTAGGGAAAGATTATTGTTCTGTGGGTCAACGTGACACAAGTTAAAGTCATCAGAGAGGAAGGAGCCTCAGTTAAGAAAAAGTTTCCATGAGATCCAGCTATAAGGCATTTTCCCAATTAGTGATCTATGGGGAGGGCCCAGTTCATGGTGTGTGGTGCCATTCCTGGGCTGATGGTCGTGGGTTCTATAAGAAGGCAGGCTGAGCAAGCCAGGGGAAGCAAGCCAGTATGCAGCACTTTCAATGGTGTCTGCCATCAATTCCTGCCTCCTGGATCCTGCCTTGCTTGAGTTTTTTTATTTTATTTTATTTTATTTTATTTTTTAAAGATATTTTCTTTATTTGCATTTCAAATGTTATCTTCTTTCCTAGTTTCCTCTCTGAAAATCCCCTATCCCCTTCTCCCCACCCCCTTGCTTGAGTTCTTGTCCTGACTTCAATAATGAATAGCAAAATGTAAGTGCAAGCTAAATAAACCCTTTCTCCCCAACTTGCTTTTTGGTCATGGTGTTTCATTGCAGCAATAGAAACCCTAAGGACAATTATTTATACTTAAAACAGGGTAGAAAGTGGCAATTTTGATTTGTTTTGATTTTTGAGGGAAAAGTCAAATTTTTAAGTGATAGCAACTAAAGAGAAGATAGTTTCTCATTCAAGATTCTGAGTCACTTTATCTTAAGACTATGTTCCTCCTATTCATGGTTGTGTGGATTAGAGATGGTGAAAGTCTGGGACACATCTTTTTGTTTATTCTCTTCTCTAGGCCTTAGTTCAAGGTAGTATTTAGAGTTAGGGTGGGGAGGGTTAATAAATGTCTTTAAATACTCACACTTTTTTTTTCTAAGCTGGTCAAAATACAGAAATTAGGAACAGTACCTATATTCTGAAGAATTTTTTTACACTGGAGAGAACTGAAGAGAGAGAGCACAAGTCTGTTCATGGATGCCAATCTGAGTGTTCTTGACGTGCTTATTTAAAAAAGAGAGAGAGAGAAGGGTGTTCCTAGACTGACAGATACCACTGTGGCTCATCAGTTGTCAAAACCGGTTGGTTGGTAGAATCAGAAAGCTTTTCTAATCTCTAGAGAAGATGATTTCCACCACTAAGAGGCCCTTAAAGAGAGAAGCCCAGGACCAAAGCACCTGAGATTGAGTGTCTTGTTATTCCACGTGTCCTGCAGCATAGACACTGATGTATAGCTTTGAAGAAACAGTACACTAAGGAAAACAATTGTAGTTCACACCTGTAATTCCAGGATTGGAGAGGTGGAAGCAAGAGAGACCCTAGATTCAACTTTGGGCTGGGCTGCATAGTGAGAAGTTGTCTCAACAAAACTATACAGATATATACAGAGTAACTAATTTTTGTGATCTGGATTTGTGTTGGGTTTATTTCTGTGATAATATACCACAACCAGAAAGAACTTGGGGAAAGAAAGGTTTATTTCAGCTTGCATGTCTCAATCACATTCTGTCTTAAGTGAAAATCAGGGTCTGGAGGTAGAAACTGTAGAGGAACTCTGCTCACTGTCTTGTTCCACATAGTTTGCTCAGTGTTCTTAGACAACCCCAGGGTGGCCCTTCCTACATCAATCATTAATCAAGAAAATGTCTTAAAGGTTCGTCCATGGGTCATCTGATATAGGAATTTTCTCAACAAAAGTTCTTTCCAAATAACTTTAGCTTGCATCAGGTTGACAAAAAAACCGAAGGAACAAACAACTCCACCTAAAGGACTGAACATATTAGGCATCCTGAGTGACGTCCTCAGCCCTAGGCCAAGAGTTTTTGTTATTTTCCCAGTGCTGGTATTCCAAACTAGGAATATGTATTTTTGGACAAGTACTCTGCAGCTGAGCTATTATATATCCCTAGTTCCATATAAACATGTTTTAAAATGTGCAGTATGTAGAGATGGGTCAGCCACAGAAGCAACAAGGCTGATCTATCATAGGCTGTCTTACTGATAATGTTGCACAGAAAGAAACAGTTACCAATGAGCACGGTTTGGATAATCACAGGTTGTACAACTGTCAATACTGTCCAATTCTAAAGGATTTTACTTACCCATGTACTGACTGGTTTTGTGTGTCAACTTGACACAAGCTGTAGTTATTACAGAGAAAGGAGCTTCAGGTGAGGAAATGCCTCCATGAAATCCAGTTATAAGGTTTTTTCTCAATTAGTGATCAAGGGGGTGGGGAGCGCCATTGTGGGTGGTACCATCCCTGGACTGGTAGTCCTGGATTCTATAAGAAAGCAGGCTGAACAAGGCAGGGGAAGCAAGCCAGTAAGTAACATCCCTCCATAGCCTCAGCATTAGCTCCTGCTTCCTAACCTGCTTGAGTTCCAGTCCTGTCTTTGGTGATGAACAGCAATGTGGAAGTGTACACTGAATTAAACCTTTCCTCTCCATCTTGCTTCTTGGTCATGATGTTTGTGCAGGAATAGAAACCCTGACTAAGACACCTTATAAATTCCTCTTCCTGCTGCATCCTAGTCTCAGTCCCTGACAAGCAGTGAGCCTTATTTTTCCATGCATTTACACACTTGGGAAATTTCATACAAATGGAATTGCATATGGACTCAGCTCTTTTATTTTTGGTTTCTGCTTAGTATTTTCTGTACTTATTCATTTTGTGTCTGAACAGTGTACCGTTATATGGCAGTCTCACATTTTGTTTATTTGTTCATTAGTTGTGGAGATAAAAGTTTGTTTCTACTTTTTGCTTGTTAGGAAAACACTGTCAACATTCATATGGTGGATTCAAGTCTCCATAAAGTGAAAGGAGCCTGGAGTCTTAATTGATCTAAATTCCACAAACTGTTGTTAACTAAAATCTAATTTTATACCATATATAATCTTTGCGATTTCAAATCATTACCAAAGATTATAGACTAGATGTCCTGGTGTACACCTTTAGTACCAAGATTTATGAGGCAGTGATTGACAGATCTCTGTGACTTTGTGTGTCGCATAATACCCAGACCTCATCTTTTAAAAAAACACACACACAGCTAGTTTAGTGGCCCATGCCTTTAATTCCAGTACTTGGGACATACAGCAGGTGGATCTATGTAAAGAGAGCTCCAGGACTACATAGAGAGATCTTCTCTCAAACCTCCCTCAAGAAAGAAAGACAAAGTAACTTGAAATAATTTGTTTAAACCCACACATAAAACAAACAAAATACCAAATACCAAATTAATAAAACTTTGGGGAGGTGTTTTTCAACAGCAATTCTTTTTTTTTTTTTTTTAGATTTATTTATTATATGTAAGTACACTGTAGCTGTCTTCAGACACACCAGAAGAGGGCGTCAGATCTCATTACAGATGGTTGTGAGCCACCATGTGGTTGCTGGGATTTGAACTCAGGACCTTCGGAAGAGCCGTCGGTACTCTTAACCACTGTGCCATCTCGCCAGCCCCCTCAACAGCAATTCTTATATTGCTTTCTGTAACTTCTAAATTTTATTTTATGTGCTTGGCTTCTCTGTGTGTGTATACATGCCCATGTGTGCCTAGTACAAAAGTGCTGTATTACTAATAATTTTTATGGATCTGAGCTGACCCTCCGCTTAATGTTTGGATTTTAAGTCCCCAGCATTTATCAAGATGCCTGGCAACTGAGTTGATGCGTTCTTAAGTGTTCTGAAACTGAACATAACATTTCAATTATAAATATCTACAGTGTTCCAAGTACAATCATTTATGCTGAGGATGAAGCAGAGAATGAAGCAAAGAGCTTGTCCTTGTCGAGTAATCATTTTTATTAATTATCTATTAAGCAAACCAGTTAATATATAGTATGAGACTGTTACTAGTCTGTGGGGAATGTAAAGAGAGAAGATGGAGGAGGAGCACTATGGCTCTAGACTTGGGATACTGAGGCTGGAGGATCATGTATGAGTTTGAGGTTAATTTAGGCTGTATAGGAGGAGATCTGGCTCCAGAAGTCAAGGGCTAGGAATATAACTTACTGGTATCCTGTGCTTGCCTGGTATATACAAGTCCCAACTCAGTTCCTAGGTTGTGTTGTATATGTGTATGGGGTGGAGAATCCCAGCTATTGCCTTATGTTCAAAAAATTAACTCCAAGTAGAATCTGAAATCCAGATGTTTTGAACATTGCATTATCTTCATATACTTGCAGATATTATGAGTGTTTAAATTTTGGAGCAGAAGATTCTCAGTTTCTAAAAGACTATGCAGATAATCCAAAGTCAAAGAAACTTCATTATCTAGACTCACCTTGAAAGAATCTCAAAGAGGGATTGTCTAGATTAGGTTGGCATGCCTGTGTGTTCGGGCATGTGTCTAGGTTACTTTATTATTTTAATTGATGCCAGTAAGTAGGCAGCACCGTTCCCTGGATCTGGGTCCTGTAGGTAGAGGAGAAAGCTGGCTGGGCAGTGAGTGTACACAATAGCTTTCTCTTCTCTCCCTGCACTTGACTGTAGATAGTGACTAGTTGCTTCATGTTCCTGCCACTAGACTTTTCCTGCAATAATGGAATTGTGAGCTAAAATAAACCCCTTTTCTTCTAAATTATGGGGTATTTTATCACAGCAATAAAAGAAGCCATGAGTCTTTATCTTTTCATTTTGCATTTTCTCTTAGAAATTGACTGGAGGGCCTCATCCATGTTATTTATACTCTGTGGTACATCCTCAGTCCCTATGTTAGAAACTGGTGCGCTTTCCAGTTCTACTCTAACATTTCCAGAAGAAAATTCAAGGGAAACAATTCTTTGAGACATTGGGTTAGACACCAACTTTTATTTTAACCAAAATGACAAACTGTATTTAATAGATTCCAGTTAAGTACTACTCTTTTGAAGATGTTTTTAGAACAGTAAAAGCTATGGATTGATTGGTAGAAAATATATGTATTTGTCTAAGTAGTTGATTCTAGAATATGTGGGCAACTCATAAAATTAATAAGAAAACATCCCTTTTTTCCACCTGGCCTCTGTGTTTCCTCAAAATAACAACTCTGAGACTTAATATTTTATGAGTAAATGCTTGGGCCAAAGCTTTGGCTTGCTTCCCGAGTAGCTCATAATTACCTGTTTATTATAAGTCCGCCATGTAGTTGGTTACTTCTCTTCGCTTTCATGCGACTATCTCCTTCCGCATTTGGGGCAAATCTCCAGAGCCTGCCTTCCAGAAACCTACTTCTCTCTCAAGGATGCCCCACCTTCTAGTCCTGTCTCAGTTCATTGGCCATAAACTTTTTATTGAGAAGTGATGCTTCCACACAGTGCATAAAGATTCTCTCTACACAGCTCAAATAGAATTGGGCAAAAGATTTAAGTAAAATTTAACTAGAGCTTTTTGTCATGTCAGCTGAAGATGTTCAACATTGTTAGTTATTAAATGTAATGAGGTATCACTGCAAATTAACTAGAATTAGAACTACTAAAGAAGTTTGTGGTGCATGTTTGTGTTTAGAGGTAGGTGGATTTCTGTGAATTTGAGGTGAGCCTGATCTAGAGTTCTAGGCCAGTCAGGATTGTATAGCAAGACATTGTTGGGGATGGGGGGTATCTGTAGAGGTAGTACATTATATACTCAAATCATCATAAACCCCATTTTTTGTATAATTAATATATTTTAATATAATTTCTAAAAATATGAGCAGTTTATTTCTGAAGATTTTTTCCACTTAAAAATTTCTGACTAAGGTTGACTGTGTATAAGTCAAACCCAAGAATGTGAACTGCCACACACCCCAAGTAAAATTGGGCAATTTTTAAAAAAGATTTATTTATTTATATGAGTATACTGTAGCTGTCTTCAGACACACACCAGAAGAGGACATCAGATCCCATTACAGATGGTTGTGAGCCACCATATGGTTGCTAGGAATTGAACTCAGGACTCTGGAAGAGCAGTCAGTGCTCTTAACTGCTGAACCATCTCTGCAGCCCAAAATAGGACAATTTTGTTGCTGAGACAGGAACTCACTTTAAGCCTCACTGGCCTAGAACTTAACAAAGATCATCCTGCTTCTGCTTCTGCTTCCCAATTCCAGAGTTAAAAGGTGCACTGCCATGTAACCATGGTCAAAAAGACTTGAGTAGTGCCGGGCGTGGTGGCGCGCGCCTTTAATCCCAGCACTCGGGAGGCAGAGGCAGGCGGATTTCTGAGTTCGAGGCCAGTCTGGTCTACAAAGTGAGTTCCAGGACAGCCAGGGCTATACAGAGAAACCCTGTCTCAAAAAACCAAAAAAAAAGAAGAAGAAGAAGAAGAAGAAGAAGAAGAAGAAGAAGAAGAAGAAGAAGAAGAAGAAGAAGAAGAAGAAGAAGAAGAAGAAGAAGGAAAGACTTGAGTAAAACTTATATTCTGTGGATATTTATTTTCTGCCAGATATATATCTCCCATTCCATAGGCTATCTCTTTACTCTGGTGATGTTTCCTTTGGTGTGGGACTTTTTTTTTTTTTTAATCCCATTTGTTTAATTCTTATTTCCTGAGTGATTGGAGACCCATTTAGAAAGTCCTTGCCTGTGCCTAAAGCCATATTATATCTGGAGAGATAACTCAGAGGTTAAGAGCACTTACTGGTTTGTTTGTTTGTTTCTTTGTTTGTTTGTTTGTTTGTTTGTTTTAAGATATTTTCTTCATTTACATTTCAAATGTTATGCCCTTTCCTAGTTTCCCCTCCAAAACTATTACCTCTCCCCTCCTCCTGGTCCCCCACCCTCCCACTCCCATTCCTAGCCCTGACATTCCCCTATACTGGGACATAGAACTTTGATAGGACCTAGGGCCTCTCCTCTCATTGATGACTGACTAGGCCATCCTCTGCTACATATGCAGCTAGAACCATAAGACCCACAATGTGTTTTCTTTGATTGGTGGTTTAGTCCCAAGGAGCTCTGGGGGTACAGGTTAGTTCATATTAATGTTCCTCCTTTGGCGCTGCAAACCCCTTCAGCTCCTTGGGTACTTTCTCTAGCTGTACTTATTGTTCTTGTACAGGACTGGGGTGGTTCCCAGCACCAAAATAATAGCTCACAACTGTCTCTAACTCTAGGTTTAGGGGATCCCACTTTCTCTCATTTGGCTTCCTAGAGCTCCTATATGCATGTGATATGCATAAATTCACACGAGGCATAGACACATACATTTAAGAATAACAAATCTAAAACTGTGTACTAAGAGATAATCCAGTGAATAAATGGACCAGTGAATCAAACATTTCTAATAGCATTAGCCATCAAAACTACACTGAGTCTGCATCTTACCCCAGGTTATCATCAAGAAAATAAAACAGATGCAGTGGTTGATGGAAGGTGGAAAGATCTCTATATTTATATATTTGTGGGGATATGAATTAGTCCATATGCTGTGGAAGTAATTATTGAGATTTCTGAAAGAACTAAAACTGTGTATCATCCTGTTATAATACTCTTGGGCAGTATAGTCTAAGGTATCAAGTCAACATAAAGCAGAAATACCTGCAGTGTTGGATATCTTATTTAGACTCAGTATTCACAATTGTGAATTGTGATATTGGCTTAGGTGCCCACCAGTGGATGAATGGATAAAGAAAATGTGATATAAACACATTCTATACATGTATAAAAATTTCATTGTGAAATATTGTTTTATACACTATTTTCACCAATTTAAATTCAGTATATCCAGAAAAGTATAAGATATAATATAGGAAGGGAACAATGAGTATGGAGGGGGCTGGAAGATCGCAATTCAATGAAATATGAAGGCTCAAAGAGGCATCACTGTCTGTCTGGTATACTAATTTCTAAACATCTTTGTTTTGGCACAATATATACATAATGATTAGGTTGCATATGTTTACTAGACCAACATATACTTACCAAACTCAGTGAACCTAATCCTTAAAATTAGTATATTCCACTATATAAATGTTAATAAACTTACTGTTTAGTGTTAGGAGCCAACCCAAGCGCTTAGTCAGCATGCAAAACCATCCCTGCCTGTGAAGTTTGTTCTGTTTTATGCTTTTTAGTTTTTGCTCATTCCATGTGTTCTTTCTATAAAACAACTACAACTGGTAGTTCTCCTGTAAATAATTTTGATTATTTCATTGAGGTTATGTTTTGTTTGTTTGTTTGTTTGTTTTTAATACTGTCCTCTCTCATTTAAGCTATGAAGATGGACATCCCTCACAGTCTGAATCAGATGTTCTTCAGAGACAGACCTTCACAGCCTCTCATCAGCTTCCTGGATATGCCACCACTCCTCAAGCAACTGGTAATAGTCTTTTTTTAAAAGTATTAGGATTCTGGGTATATTGAGTGAATGAAAAGAAAAATCAACTTTCACATTTTGGTTTATAAACATAATATGTAAGATATCTATGCCATGGGAATATTAAAATGAAAATGGGATTAAAGTTTGGCTTTAATGATTAAGCATCTATGTAATTAGTAAATGACACATTTTTCTTTCTTGCACCTTTGGAGGTTTAAAATATACCTAGCCAGAGCCAGGTATACTGGTGCACTCCTTTAATCTCAGTACTCAGGAGGACAGCCAGATCTACATGGTGAGACTCTGTCTCTAAAACAACAATAAGTTCTTGTTCTCTCTCTCTCTCTCTCTCTCTCTCTCTCTCTCTCTCTCTCTCTCTCTCTCTCCAATACAGTATTTGTTTGCTATTTCAAGATAAAACAGACTTGGTATATGAAACTTGGGCTTGCTTTTCAAAAATTACTTTTTAAATAAGAGCAGTAATCTAACTTTAACTTTATTTTACTTGGAGATACTTTGTTCTACTTTAGGTCTTTTGGGAACACTTGATATTAAAGCAAGTAGTGTCAATACTAACACTAAAGACTCTTCTGTGGTGAATTTTCTGTCCTTTGTTGAGTCCAGAAATACTCAGGATGCTTCATCGGGAACTCTTTTTACCACAATTCAGGGCTCTATCCTGTCAGTTCAATTTAAATTAACTCAAATTCAAATTAAAGGTTTCATAATTACAAAAGATAAACTCAGTTTATATTTTATACTTAATTAGCTCTATGTACCAGTTTGACAGGAGCAAAAATTAAGCTTTATTTTAATGTCTCCATGGGAAGGTTGGTAATATCCTTAGCAGTTGAGAAAACATGCTGCTTTTCCAGAGGACCTGTATTTGACACATGCCAGGTAGCTTACAACCATCTGTAACTTCAGCTCCAGGAGATCTGATGCTTCTCACCTCTTTGGGCTCCTGCAATCACATGGCTGAGCAACTGGAAAAAAATCAGATGAAAATAGAGAAGCTTGAGAATAAAACAATGAAAGAAAAATGTCAAGAAAAGGGAGAAAAAAAATAGGCTCATTCCCAATGAAGGAATCAGAGAGAGGGAGTTTCCTCCAGGTAGAAGAGAGGGGAAGGAGCTATGTCAAAGGGCAGTGTCTTAGTTAGGCTTTTACTGCTGTGAACAGACACCATGAGTCCATTATCATCTAGGCAGGAGCATGGCAGCATCCAGGCAGGCATGGTGCAGGAGGAGCTGAGAGTTCAACATCTTCATCTGAAGGCTGCTAGTAGAAGAGTCACTTCCAGGTAGCTAATGAAGGTCTCTTAAAGCCTATGCCCACAGCGACATACCTCCAAATAGTGCCACTCCCTGGGTCAAGCATATATAAACCACTATAGGCAGTCAAAGAAAAGAAGTGGAAAAGCAGAAGGATGGTCAGATGAGACAGCCCTTTTCAGGAGACTGGGTTAAAACCACAGCACCTTTTGAGAATAGGCAGTCCTGGGTCACAAAATCACAACAGAATTCTCAGTGTTTATCCAGCATATGCCTGCTAATGGAAAGAATCCACAAGGTTATGATGAAATACGATGGTATCCTATAGAAATGATGGACTTCAGGCATTTTAAGATTTATTTATTTTATTTATATGAGGACACTGTAGCTGTCTTCAGATACATCAGAAGAGGGCATCAGATCCCATTACAGATGGTTGTGAACCACCACGTGGTTGCTGGGAATTGAACTCAGGACCTCTGGAAGAGCAGTCAGTGCTCTTAACCACTAAGCCATCTCTCCAGCCCGACTTCAGGCATTTTTTAAAGAAGCAATGATATCTTATAGGATGTACTTGCCTTGTATGAAACAAACTCTAAATAATTGAATTACTCAAAATAGACTTATCCACCCCTGACTGGAAGGAATGGTAACAGCTATACTAAAAGATAGCTTTCAATTGCAGTGGTCATCATGGTGGAGAGAAGTCACGAATTTGGAACAATACAGTAGAGGGCAAGGAATTAATTTAAGAGATCAAGCTATAGCTAGAGGTCTCAGATATCAAAAAGCCCAGTGCTTTTTTTTTTGTGTGTGTGTGGGGGGGAAATATGGACATTTGAAACAAAATTGGGAACGAGGCATCTCTAAAAGCAATGGTTTTTCTAAATATAAACCAGAAAGAAGGCCTAACATCCAGGGTTGTACAAGCAGTGTGGCAAGGGTTGCAGTTGGATCAATGAGTGTATGTCCAATAGACATATCCAAGGCAATTTCTTGCTGTCAGGAAACAAAATGGGGTGGGGTGAGGGGAGGGACTTGCTCAAGGCCCCACAGCAAAAAGTACAAGCTGTTAGCCTCTTGTAAGACAGGAAATAACAAGCAGGCAGAAAAACCTCAACTAGAATTTGTAGTCCTTTGCCTTCAGGGGCAGTAGGAATGGTCTCAGGAAGGAGCAGTTTGACCTCCTAAGGGTTTATTGTGCATCTAGGAATTAGGAATTATAAGTGTAGATTTCAAATGAGAAATTTAAATTATGGCTTATGGTAAAAAGAGAGATGCATTTTAACATGTGATAGGATCCTTCGCTGTTTCTCTGGAAAAGCAAAGCCAATCCAGTAGAAATATCTGGAGGGTCTGGAAGTCCTGGGAAACGTGTGTTCTGGCAAACAGTTGTTAATGATCAGGAGTCAAACTTAAAGTTGTAAGTGAATGACATTAAAATAGAAGGTTTGGTGGATACAGGAGCTGATGTAGCTATTATTTCACAAAAATCATGGAATTCAGAATGGCACTTTAAAATGTTTCTACACAGTTTCTAGGAATTGGAACTTTATCTTAGGGGGAAAAGTGTGTGATGGCTTAAATGTGTGGGACAGAAGGTCAAATAGGAAAGTTAAGGCCTTATGTGGCTGCATAGCCATAAATGTATAGGGATGGGATTTATTATATCAGTGGAGAATTCAGATTAATATCTTCTCAATACCAGAGACAATCCATAAAATAAGGGATGAAAGGAAGATGCTTCTGGGGAAGGTATTGGAAAACATCATACAGAACAACCAGCCACAGACTGTGCAGGCTGTCCAGACATAGTCACAGCAGGGATTCAATTTCCAAATGGATGGGGAGGGGGTGTGTGTGTGTGTAGCTGCTGCTGAAATTATACCAAATTATACATGGTTGACTAAGAAGCCTGTGTGGGTAGAGCAGTGATCGTTACATTAAAATTACAGGCACTTTAGCAGCTGGTATAAGAACTATTGGAGGCTCAACATATAGAAGAGTCTGCCAGCCCATGGAATTCCCCTGTGTTTGTTATAAAAATCAAATTGGGGAAATGGAGAATGTTAATAGATTGAGAGCCCCCAATAGAGTAATTCAACCACTGCATCCTTTACAGCCTGGAATTCCTTTACCTTCTTTATTACCCAAGACTATGCTAGAAGATAAGATATCCAGAAGTATAAAAGGCTCAAGAAGTGGTATCCACATTACAGGAAAGAGAAGCATTGCTGTTAAGTTTTTACCTCACTCAGTTGTGCATATGCTCTTGAGGGTTCAACAGAAAGATTATATCAGACACCTGAGAACCCTGGGAAAGACAGTGGAAAGAATGGAGAAGCCGCTTCAAAACTGCATCATTAGTAGCTAAAATAAATGCATAGAAATGTAGTAGGACTTATTTTTATGTGTCTGACGGTTTAAAGGACCCTGTTTCTTTCAGTGTTGGTTTCCTCTTGGAATTCTGGGAACAGGAGAGGATTTTAAAAGCCAGCAGAGGCTGAGAGAAGAGGAGTAGGGTTCAGGAGTTCCCAGGAAACATATGAATAGGGTCAGAGAGCAGAACAAGAAGAGAAACCGGTTAGTAACAGTTGAGACTGGAAAAAATGATCTGAGCCAGAGAAGTTAGAAGAAGAATCCACACAAAGTAGGGAAAAGAAAAAAATTAAACAAAAGCAACGCACACACATAAATAATTAAAACCCCTTTTAAAATTATTTATTTATTTATTTATTTATTTTTGGTTTTTCAGAGACAGGGTTTCTCTGTACAGTTCTGGCTGTCCTGGAACTCATTCTGTATACCAGGCTGGCCTTGAACTCAGAAATCTGCTTGCCTCTGCCTCCCAAGTGCTGGGATTGCAGGCATTCACCACTACTGCCTGGCTAAAAATAAAATCTTAAAGAGAAAAGGATACTGTTCTGAAATGTATAGCCTTTTCTTGACATTACCTTATGAATTAATGGTTCAATTTTTTATAACAATTATTTGTCTTTTATTGTTAGACAGTTCATGAGAAGTCAGTACCTGAAGTGTAAGACATTTCTTCAGTGAATTTAATTTGGCAAAAGATAAAAATCGAGAAGAAAATGTAAAACCTTACAGAGTTAATATCTCTCATTTTTTCATTTATTATGTGAGATATAGGCAATATTTAGTGTTTTAATGTTTTGTACATTTTACTTTTATTTTCTGTTAGAAAGTTAGAGTACATTAATTGCCAGAGAGTTATGAACATTTTTACTGCCTTCTTAATTTTCATATGGCATTTGTCCAATTCCATATATGTGAACTCACCTATTTAAGCATAATAAATATAAATTGTTGCATCTTTCAGAACTTTGATTTTTTGTTTTAAGAAAGCGAACAATTTTAACTATATTTTTAAACATTCGTATATATATCCAATTAGACATTTTGATGTCCTGAGATCTGTATGTCACTACAATGTCAACATTTATTTAAATATCGGTGCTATAATTACATAAAAATGTCTCTGTGTTTTCTTCATAGGCATGCATTCCTCAGCAGCAACTGAGCTGTTTGTTGCAGGACCCTTGCCAACTACTGGGACACTTCCACCACCAACTTTGTCTGCTTATCAGCATTCATCTACCTTTAGCAATAGAAACTTTGTGACCACCTCACCTTTGGTGCTTCAAGATTCATCTTTTAACACTACATCAAATGGAATTTTAAGCCCTCATGACCCTTTGCTACAAATTAAGACTTCCCAGGGAACTGTTCCAACTGCTTTGGCATTTGAGCGTCTGGGCAGTTCTGCATTAAGTAACAGCATACCACCTCAGTCTTCAACATATCGCTCAGCTCAAGAGTCAGCACCCCATCTTTTACAACCTCAATTTAGTTTGTTGCCTTCAACACTTGGGGGAGCCCAGCAAACCCCTCAAGCCTATAATTCAGCTCTTTTTACTAGTTCTGCTGCTTCCATTGAAAGAGCCCTTCTTCGAGAATGTAGCGTTATTAAACACCACCAGCGGCCTTCAGTTACCCAGTCTATTCAGGCACAACTGACTGGTTCACAGCATCCCTTACATAGTTACCTATCAAGTGCAAGTATTGGTAATTTTCAGGAACCATCCAGGCAGTCGTCTTTATCCTGTAGCTCAATTCAAGATTCTCCTCAGGTGAGCAATGGAGTATTGCCGCAGAAGACTCCTCAGGTCTCAGCAGAACTTGCTCAGTCTTACTCATCTGTAATTCCATCATCAGGGTATCTTCCTTCTGCTACAAAAGTAGACAGCTGTTCTACAAAACAACCACAAACATCAACTACAATTCCGAAGCCTCAAAGTGTAATTCCTCCTGTGCAAACACTAAACTATTCTAAACCTTTACATAACCAGAGTTCTGTAATATCAGGTCAAGCACAAATTTATTCTACAGCACAGCTACCAAGCCTTTTATCAGTCAGTCAGTCCCAAAATTATGGTTTAGTACAACCACATAATGTGCCATCTATTGTTCATTCACAGGTTTATAGGTCCAGCAGGGTTGAGAAATTGCCATCCTTATACAAAACATTGACTTTTTCTGCGTCATCTCAGCCTGTAACCTCTGAAAACCAGACACTTAGTTATTCATCCAGTCAGCAAGAAGTATTATCTTTAGTTACAAATGAGAATTATCCTGCTCAAACAAGAGACCTGCCATCAGTCAGTGAGTCTCAAAATTATTCTTCTGGTCACTCTCAGGGTTTATCACCAGTTAGCCAAACACAGGTCAGTTATTCATCTCAGTCTCAAGTTTTATCAGTTGTTAGTCCTTCTGAAAGCTATGCATCAGGACAGTCTCTGACATTAACAGCCCCTTCTCTTTCTTATTCTTCTGCCTCTCGGGGTCAGAGCTTGCCAGTTTCTACCCCAACACCAAATTATACTTCTATGCATTCATCCCCAAATGCTCAAACCCAAGGATCTTCTCCTCAGCCCCAAAAGTTTTTGCCTGTTGTGCAGTCATCTTTTGCATCCTCTACTCATGGTCAGACATTACAAAGTAGCATACCTTCCCCTGATCCAAAGTCTTATGCTGAAAGAAAACTTGACTCAAGTGTGTATACATCGTCAAAGCAAGATGATTTTTCAGTGCAAAAATTACAGGCATTGCAGTCACAAGCATCTCTTGAATCATCAAGCCAAAGGCTACCTGATGGGGAAGTGAATGCTCAAGAGTCAGTTTATAAGACATCAAAGGCAGATGATAGGTATTCTCAGAGTCTGACCAGAAATAACTCTCACCTTGAAGATCAAGTTGTTGGAGTTGCTCTCCAGGGTTCAAAACAAGAAGAAAACATGGTTGGTTCAATGACACAACTTAACCAGCAAAGTGGCCAGTCCAATAATGCAGCAGCCCCTGATCTTAGGAAGGCAACTAATTTAATGCAAACTCCACAGGTAAGGTTGAATACTAAAGACCTCAACCAGCAGCATTCTCTCATGCACAAGATGCATGAATCGAAGGTTCAGCAACAGCATGAGCAAATAATGAGTACCTCATCTCAGATACAGATTGCAAATCATGCTTTAGGGCATAGTCATCAGGCTCTTCCTAATACACCAGTCCTTTTAGACTCTGCCTGTGACTTACAGATTCTTCAACAGGCTGGAATTCTGCAGGCTAGCCTGGGACAAGCAAAAGCGTCCTTGCAAGTACAACGTGTTCAGAGTCCGCAACAGATAGTCCATCCTTTCCTACAGATGGATGGTCATATCATCCAGAGCAACGGTGAACATCCTCAACAGCAGCTCCATCCTCAGAATTCTGACATTATGAAACTAGACCTCCCTGAACCTTCAAAACCATTGCAGCAGCTACCAACAAAGGGCCCCTTCAGTGAAGCCAATCCACATGACTCAAAGAATCAGTTTGTTTCTCTTGGATCAATATGCTTCCCAGAGGCAATGCTTCTCAGTGATGAAAGAAATATTTTATCAAATGTAGATGACATCTTAGCAGCTACAGCAGCAGCTTGTGGTGTCACACCTTCTGACTTTTCCAAGTCAGCTGCAAATGAACCCATGCAGGATATTGAAAGTAGTGATTCTAAGTCTCATTATCAGCAGTCATTAGATGTCAGGCATGTGAATTCAGATTTTACCTCCATAACGGCTACAGTAGGAAAGCCACAGAGTATTAATGATATTTCCTTAAATGGAAATCAGGTTAGTGTGAATCTTTCATCAGTACCAACCCTTCAGTCAGAAACAGTCCTTGATCAACCACATATGGAAACACCTAGTCAAAATATACCAACTAAAATACCTTCTGCCATGGTTGGACTGGGTCAGGAAATCCAGGAACAAAGTTCTGACCCATTCAAAAAACAGTTGACTATAAACCATGAGTCTAAAGAAGACCGGGAAATTACTGTTGACAGTGCATTGAGTAATAACAGAAATCAAGAGTTTGTCTCTAATAGTCGGAGCATAAGTGGAGACAGTGTAGTACCAGAGCGGGATTTTACCCTAGTAGGTGATGACAGTGGTGTGTTGGTGAACCCTAGAAGGAGTACACTTGCACTGCTGGCCATGCCCCAGCCAGGGGATGCAGCCAGTGGCAAGACTGAAGATGAAAAACAAGATGTAACATATTTTAACCTTCCAAAGGAAAAAGCTAAAGGAAAAGAACAAGGTAAAGATGAAGAAGATAATCAAAAACAACTGAAAAAGTCTGCTCAATGCAAGCGACAGAACCCCAGAGGGACAGATGTGTATTTACCATACACTTCCCCTTCCTTGGAAAGCTGCGACGAAGGTTTTCAGCATCAAGAAAAGATGAGGCAGAAAATCAAGGAAGTGGAGGAAAAGCAGCCGGAGGTCAAAACAGGATTTATTGCTTCTTTTTTAGACTTCCTGAAGTGTGGGCCCAAGCAGCAGTTTTCCACCCTTGCTGTTCGAGTACCTAACAGAACCAGACGATCAGGAACCCAAGCCACCCGTACCTTCTGTCCCCCACCATTTGCAAAGACATCACCTGCAGCACATGCACCATCTGAGACAGGAGGGGTCAGTCTATCAGAAAAAGTTGACAGTGAACTTAAGAATTTAGAACAATTATCTTCATTTTCTTCTGATGAGGAAGATCCTGGCTCATGTGGCCATGATATCTATAAGAACACCTCCACTCCCTTAACTGTGTTGGATGCTACTTCTGATAAAACAAAGAAAACAGGTAAAGTTTTAAACAGTTTACAGTTATCACATCCTACCATTAGTTTTCTAGCTATGGCTTAAGTTTTAAAACCTATGCAGTTCTGCAAATACATATTAAGGACAAGAACATACCTTGGGGTTTGCTTTTTGACATTTCCTTCCATGTAGGATTTTGGTTACGCCACAAAGAATCATCTTACATAGTCTTCTATCTGCATTTCTCAAAGCATAGACATCTTAAGGCAATTTTGGAATAGGAAGATTTGTATTATAGGTCTCTTATTTTCTTAATATCCTAGTTTTATCCAAAGATTAGCATTTTGATATTTGAAGTGGTTGTATACAAAATGCATGTGCACCTGGCTAAGAGAGACCTTCAAAGTTCTGTGCTGGCTCCTAACTGTATTCCCAAATCCTGGGATAGACACTTCACTTTTTCCTTCAATTAACAGTTGACAGGTAAGTATACTTTATTTTTATTTATTTATTTATTTTTGAGATAGGGTCTTAGTGTGTAGACCATCTAACTTTGAATTAAATACTAAGATTAAAGTATGAGCCACCAGTGCAGCCACAGTTTACTATTTTATGGAACATGTTAAGGAAAAAAATAATTGCGACAATTTATATAGCTATGACTTTTTTTGCCTGGAATAAAAGTCAGGAGATGTCCATACAAGATTGGGCTGGAGAGATGGTTCTTCAGTTGAGAGCACATAACTGCTTTCTCAGAAGGCCGGAGTTCGATTCCTTTAACACCCATACTGGGTGTATCACACCCACCTGTAACTTCAGCTCCATGGGACAACTGATGTCTCTGGCTTCTTTGGGGACCTGCTGTCTTTCAGTTACACACATGCACATCATTTGGGGGGTAGGCACCCAAGTGATAAAGCTGACAGGAAGTGAACCACTGAAGTCCATAGGACTAGTGACAGACCTGCATCTGAATTAGTTTATCTGATTTTAAAGCATGTATTCCTGCTGAGCTCTTGTATAAACAGGAATTTTAAGACTTTAAGAATTTTGTGATATACTTTTCCCTGTCTGGACTTGAGGCTGTCTTCATTAAGATGATAAGAAATAACTGGTATACTAGATAGTTAACATAAATGTTTGATACTAAATATATCTAAAGGGTTCTCCAGAGTTGTGTGAGACCCTATCTCAAAAAAACAAAACAAGCCTTGTGCAGTGGCTCATGCCTTTAATTTCAGCACTTAGGAGGCAGAGGCAGGAGGATATCTGTGAATTCAAGGTGCGCCTGGTCTAAGTAATGAGTTCCAGGATAGCCAGAGCTGCTTGATGTGAGACTCTGTCACAAAGCCAAATAAACAGTAAAAGTTGGGGCTGGAGAGATGACTCAGTGTGTAAGAGCACTGACTGCTCTTCCAAAGGTCCAGAGTTCAAATCCCAGCAACCACATGGTGGCTCACAACCATCCGTAATGAGATCTGACGCCCTCTTCTCGAGTGTCTGAAGCCGTGTACTTACATATAATAGTAAATAAATAAGTCTTTAAAAACAAAACAGTAAAAGTACAACTTGTAGCTGGTCTTTATCCTTCACACCGTAATGCTATAGGAGAGAAACAAGGATAGAGGGGAAAGAGGAAGTAGGAAAATCCCTAAATGTAACTAATTTCCTTTTGTTTCTTCTCTGGTCATGGCTACTAACTGCAGCCAACCTCCTTAAATGATCATCAACTACTCACCATGCCTATTAGAACTCTAGCACTTATATATACTCTGAAAAGTTCCCAGAATTTCAAACATCGTACAATCACAGAAACCATCTGCAGGTGGCAAAGCCACTCTGCTAGAGCACGAGACAAATCATAGTCAGCTGCTGTGGACAGCCCCATATCCCCACACCTAGGATTAAACAAAGGCACATTCTTACATTATTTCTGTGCTCTCATGCTTTTATCTGACTTTGTGTCTCCCTGCTCTCCTTTCCCCCCCCCCNACACACATACAGAGAAGCACCTGTACACAGAAAATACAATAAAGTAAATTTTAAAATCTTAGAGTTATTCTTATATTTTACATTTTAATCCCTCCAGGGATTATGGGGTTTACTGGTAAAAACCCATTCTTTTTAAAATTTACTTTTATCTTATATGCATGAATGTTTTATCTAAATGTATATATGTGTACCCTATCATGTGTATGCCTGATGCTCATTTAGAAGATGTCATTGGATCTTCGGGAACTGGAGTTACAAACACTTGTCAACCACTATATGGATGCTGGAAATAGATCCTCTGGAAAGGCAGCCAGTGCTCTTAAGTGCTGAAAGTGAAGAAACTGAGAGAGCGCCCTTCTGCCATTCTTTAGGTTGACTCTTTACTCTTGAGTTGTTTCAGTTCTCTCTATGGTCTTAGTTCTGCACAGGCCTGCTTGTCATTTCTTCTCATTTTAACCCTAACCTGTTTCTGGGTGGTGAAGTGTGCTGTCCTTTTTTTCTGTCTTTCTTTCTGGTTTCTTTGTTTGTTTGTTTAATTACATTTATTTTGTATGTGCATGTTTGGAGGGAGGACATGCATGTCATCTTGCTTCAGAGGACAACTTGTGGGAGTTGGTTCTCCCTCAGGCCATGATCTCAGGTTCCCAGGCTTGGCAAGTGACTTTGCTAAACCATCTCACCTGCCTTTGATGTTTTCTTTATGCTTTATTTCTTGTAATAATTTCAAAGTTTCATGTTTCAACTAAGCTCTTTGATCTGCTGTGAATTCATTTTCGATAGTGCAAAAAATAGTTATCCAGTTATTCTTCCAAATGTGGACATTCAGTTTTCCCATCGCTGTTTTTTGAAGAGGCTGTCCTTTCTCCAGGGAATTTGTTGAAAATCAGGTCATTCCGGGTGCTGGCTTATTCCTGAGTCTTATTTTTGTTCCAGTGCTGTTTTGTTAGTGTGCTCTGAGATCAGGATTGGGTCACTTCTAGTGTTGCTACTTGTACTCAGGAGAGTTTTGGCTGTTATCTTTAGATTTTAGGGGTTTTTCATTTTTATTTTTTTGGAGAATATTATTAGGTGTTTTGAGATTTTTGCTTTGATTGTTTGGTTTTTAGGTGTGGCATCTTGTATTCTAAGATGATCTTTTTAAATTTCCCACGCATCTAAAGGTGACCTGAACTGCCTGTTTCCTAAGTGCAGTAATTATAGGCACCCACACTCCCCCAGCAATGTTGAGAATGAAACCCAAAGTTTTTGTACAAGCTGATCAAGCACTCTGCCAGTCTGGCTACTTCCTCAGCTAGATCATTGGAATTGTAATGGTAACTGTAACAAACTGGGTTTTTATCCTGTGTTTTCTTAATTTCAATATCTTAATTCTTTCCCTTGTCTTCCTTTAGTATTCTCCTTCTTGGTTCATGTCTTTAGTACTTAATTATTATTGTATTTTCTGAATGATACTTACGCTTTTACATTTCTTTGTATACCATACTCTGGCCATATCCCATTAATTGTGTTTATAACAATCTGTTTTTAAATGTCTTGTTACTTTAGATTAGATTTTAATTTTATTTTTAACTTCTCTGTGTGTGTGGGTGTTTTGCTTGTGTGAATGTTTATGCCCAGTATCTTTATCTTTCCGGCTTCATTGACTTCTTTTTTAACCAAAGAGCTATGAGTAACAGTCAAACATTGTTTTTCTATTAAATGGTACCTTGTTATTTTATCTAATTTAAGTTCAAATGTCTAATTAAGGTGTTGTTATTAAAAAACAAACAAACAAACAAACAAAAACCCTTTTTTTGAGACAAGGTCTCACTATGTAGCCCTTGCTGTCTGGAACTCATATGTAGAATAGGTTGGCCTTGGACTCACAGAGATCCACCTGTCTCTGTCTCCCAAGTGCTGGAATCAAAGATACACCACCGCAATTTTATGAGTTTTCTAAATGGCTTGGTAAATATTCCATGATTATAAAGTACAAGCAAATCCTACTTTCTATTATCACTCAAGTCTTTTACATTTTTTCTAAAGCAGTAGGGATAGTGGTGCACACCTTTAATCCCAGAGTTTAGGAGGCAGAGGTAGGCAGGTCTCTGTTTGAGGCCAGTCTGTTTTACATAGTAAGTTTCAGAACAGCCATAGCTATACAGTAACTCACCCACCTACCGAAATCTTAGAAACATAATAAATAATTTCAAAAGAAAGAAAGTAAACATGTATTCTTGGAGTAGTAAAACATTCCCCTTAGAATTTCTTAGGAAGGCAGATAGAGTGGTTTTCAAAAAGCCTGACTATTTAAGTTCTATCCTAGAACATATTTATAGGTAGAATGAGAGAACAGACTCCTCTCAATAAGCCCTATAGCATGCATACACATACAGAGAGAGACAGACCTCCCACATACAGTAAACAGAAGTAAGAAATGTACATATTTCAGGAATTACAAAAGTGGATAGATGAAACAGGTATATCAGAATGTTTAGTTTATTTATCTCATTTTATTTTTTGGTTTGTTTTTGTGTGTGTGTGTGTGACAGGGATTTAGTCCTGGCTGTCATGAAACTCTGTAGACCAGGTTGGCCTCAAACTCAGAGATCTGCCTCCCGAGTGCTGGGATTAAACTGCCTGGCAAGTGTGTGATTTTTTTTTTTTAAGACTTATTTATTTATTTTATGAATATGAGTATACTGTAGCTGTACAGATGGTTGTAAGCCATCATGTGGTTTCTGGGAATTGAACTCAAGACCTCTGCTCACTGTGGCCCTGCTTGCTCTGGTCCAAAGATTTTTATTATATGTAAGTACACTGTAGCTGTCTTCAGACACACCAGAAGAAAGTGCTAGATCTCATTACAGATGGTTGTGAGCTACCATGTGGTTGCTGGGATTTGAACTCAGGACCTTTGGAAGAGCAGTCAGTGCTCTTACCCACTGAGCCCTCTCACCAGCCTATGTTTGTGATTTTTTTTTTTTAAGGTTGGGTTATACTATCTTTTTCTTTGTCATTTATTTGCACACTTACTTTTTCAGTATTGAAGATAGAACTCACGGCTTGGCACATGTGCGGCAAGTATGTGCTCTGCCACTAATCTGTATCCTCAGAGTTTATGATCTATTTTGAACTTGTGTGATTGAGTGCACGTTTTTTCTTTTGAGATTATACTTACATTTTTTTCCTAACATTTTAGCTATGTATTATTTTGTGGCAACTATGGATCCCTGGCTGGTCTCAAACCCATAGGGATCTAAAAAGATCAGAATTGCACAGGACACACCAACACCAAGTTATCAGGACAAAGGAGATTTATTTGCCCCAGGGGGACAAAGGGCAGGAAATAAGAGACAAAAGAAAAGAAATAGAGGATGAGGGAGAAGAGAAGGGGAAAGAGAGGATGAGGGGGAGGATATTTACCCCAGAGGGACCAAAAGGACTGCTGGACAGAGAGGAAATAGACATGGGCATATATATGGTAGTTTATAGGGGAACAAGGGGAAACTCCATATTAAGATGAGATGTTTGATTTTAATTGGACATGTTAAATAAGTGGGCTAAAAGGGGGCTTTTGATCGTTAGACTTCAGTACTTTGATAGCTAAAGCTTGCTGGTCAGCCTCTGGAGGAGAAAGTTGCAAAATAAGGGAATAAACCTTGGTAGGTAGCTTTAGGACTGTGTAACATTACCATTCTTGGAAAGAGGGAAAAGGAAAGGTCTGGGTTCTGACATGCTTGGATCTGCTAGAGCCCTCAGGAGCCTTCCAGGGGCTGAGACTGAAGGTATTGTGTTATTGTTAGCATTTTAAAATATATTTTTTCATTTCTTTTTCTTTTGGAACTTTTTTTTTTCCCCTTGTTCCGGTCAACCCCGCTCGCTCCGATCAGCCCTGCTCCCTTCGGCCGTCCCCATTCTGCCCTGCTTGCTCCTGACAGCCCCACTCGCTCCGGTCTCTCCGGTCCAAGGATTCGTTTATTATTATTATTCATAAGTACGCTGGAGCTGACTTCAGACGCACCAGAGGAGGGCGTCAGATCTCATTACGGGTGGTTGTAAGCCACCATGTGGTTGCTGGGATTTGAACTCATCACCTTCAGAAGAGCAGTCGGGGCTCTTAACCCCTGAGCCATCTCACCAGCCCCCAACTTTTTTCTTATATAGCATAAACATATGGAAATATTTAAATATACAAAGCAAAATAGTAAGTTTTACATAAATTTGAAAGTGCAGACATGTAAGCTATGCATGATTCCTGAACACTAGTAATTTCATAAGCTAAGTTTAACAAGAAAGTCTACAAAGAAAGTACTACTTTCCTAGTAATTCTCTGCCTAAACAGAAAGTAAAACTGAATTGATATTGACTTGGAACAGACAGGAATATTGAGAGCAATGGAAAGTGGCTAGAATGTGGATAAGGAAGAAAATTTTTCATTATAAATGCTACTGTCTAGAAAGCCAATACTTAAGAAATTAAAGGTACCACATGACCTGTTGAGATCCCCACTAAGTTACTTTGCTTTTACACCTGTGTATTTTATGCTTATGAGTACACTGTCACTATCTGCAGACAAACCAGAAGAGAGCATTGGATCCCATTACAGATGGTTGTGAGACACCATGTGGTTGCTGGGAATTGAATTCAGGACCTCTGAATGAGCAAGCAGTATTAACCACTGAACTGTCTCTCCAGCACCCAGGAACTTATATTTTTAAGTTGATCATTTTTAGAATGAAAAAGTACTAATTTTTGCAAAATACTTTTTCTGTGCCTGTTTATGATCCTGGTGATTTTCTTTTTTTCTCCCATTGTACCACTAATATAGAGTATTATGTGAATTATATTCCTCAGATAGATAATACTTGGTCATAATAACATGTTTTTATTTATGTATTTGTTCTTATTTATTTATTTATTTATGCTATGGATTGACATGCCTTGTGCCTGATGGGACAGACTCTATCACTAAGCTACAACTATCCCTTGTCTAACTCTTTACATGGTATATTCATTGGGTTTGCTGAAGATTTTGTGTTTATATCATTAGGGATATTGACCTAGTTTTCTCATTATTACTATTATTACTATAATTGTGTCATCTAGTTTTATTATTAGAATAACACTATTATTGGGCAAGGTAATTCATACTTTTTATCCCCGTACTCTGGAGGCAGAGGAAAGTGGATCTCTTGAGTTCAAGGCTGGCCTAGGCTACATAGTGTTACTCTGTCTTCATAAAGTGAATTTGAAGTTTATTAAGTGTACTGGCTGGTGGTGTGTGTCAACCTGACAGAAGCTGGAGTTATCACAGAGAAGGGAACTTCAGGTGAGGAAATGCCTCCATGAAATCCAGCTGTAAGGCATTTTCTCAATTAGTGATCAAGAGGGGAGGGCCCATTGTGGGTAGTAGTCCTGGTAGTCCTGGGTTCTATAAGAAAGCAGGCTGAGCAAGGCAGGGGAAACAAGCCAGGAAGTAACATCCCTCCAAGGCTTCTGCATCAGCTCTTGCTTTCTGACCTGCTTGAGTTATAGTTCTGACTTCCTTTGGTGATGAACAGCAATGTGGAAGTGTACACTGAATAAAACCTTTCCTCTCCAACTTGCTTCTTGGTCATGATGTTTGTGCAGGAATAGAAACCCTGCTAAAACATTGAGTATTAGTTCTTTCACTGTTTGTAGATATTAGTAGTGCAGTCTCTGGGGCTTGTGCTTTTTGTTTATAGGATGGATTTTTTTTTTTAAAGTCTTTTATTTTATTTATTATATGTAAGTACACTGTAGCTGTCTTCAGACACTCCAGAAGAGGACACCAGATCTCGTTACGGATGGTTGAGAGCCACCATGTGGATGCTGGGATTTGAACTTATCACCTTTGGAAGAGCAGTCGGATGCTCTTACCCGCTGAGCCATCTCACCAGCCCTATAGGATGGATTTTTAATTTTCACTTTCTTTTTTTTTTTTTAAGATTTATTTATTATTATATATCTAAGTACACTGTAGCTGTCTTCAGATGCAGCAGAAGAGGATGTCAGATCTCGTTATGGATGGCTATGAGCCACCATGTGGTTGCTGGGATTTGAACTCAGGACCTTCAGAAGAGCAATCGGTGCTCTTAACCACTGAGCCATCTCTCCAGCCCCCTAATTTTCACTTTCTTATTTGACTAGTTTATTCATATTTTTTGTTTGTCTTGAGTTCTTAGCAGTTTGTGTCTTTGTAGGAGTTCATTTCGTCTCATTCATAGCATTACTTTATTTCAGTAGTTTCTGGTGCTGTTTTAAAGTATTTGGACCTTTTTGTGTGTATGGAGGGGGTAGCTGCATGTTAGTCTGTACCATGTGCACACCCAGTGCCCATGGAAGCAAGAGAAGGCATCAGGTCTCCTGTGACTGAGATAGCTGTGACGTGCGGAGGAGGTACTAGAGATCTTTTCAGGGTCTTCTAGAAAAGTATTCAGTGCTTTCCCAATTACTGGGCCAGCTCTCCATCCTGTTTCTTTTCTTTTTCATATCCACTTATTCTTCCTTCTAGTTCTTAAAGCGTTGGTTTTCTGACCCTTCCTTATTTGTTATCATTTGTGTGTGTGTCTGTCTTTTGAAATTATCTTTGATGTATGTAATGTAGATTGAGGTAAGGTTAGTAGGTTACAGATATAAATTTGCACTGCAGTCTTCTTACCTATATTCAGTTTGCACCTCTGATTCTTGAATTAATAACCACTTCTTAATTTCTTCCCATGTTATTGTTTCCAAGCAACTGATTGCAAAAATAACTTATGCTAATGTTTCAGCTAATGTTTCAGACGTAACTCAAAACATAACTGTCACTGGTTCTGTTTGTGTGGCTTAGTTTTAGAAGCTCTGCCTGTGGCAACTGGTGCATCTGCTGAGACTGCTGGTGTTGCTCCCACTCCCTCCACTGCTGTTGGAACAGTTAAACAAGACCTTCATTTGACTTCATTAACTGTCAACTCCGTGGAAAATGCCAACTCCACAGAATCCCCCACAGCCATCGAACTTGATAGTCTTCCTTCAGACCAGTTGGCAAAAGGACAGGACACAGTTGCAATAGAAGGTTTTACAGATGAGGAAAATATTGAAAGTGGAGGTGAAGGTCAATACAGGGAACGTGATGAATTTGTCGTAAAGATAGAAGACATAGAGACCTTTAAGGTGAGTGAATGTTCCCAGGTGTGAAGGGCCTACTACAGCTGGAGAGCTTGTGTTTTCATGATGATTTCACTGGCATACCTGCATTACCCAACATTAAAAAGTTCATGAGTATACTGATACTGTGTTTGGAATGGTGGGACTGAATGTCATATTTATAATTTAATTAATTTATTTAGCCTGTTACTCTGTAGCCCAGGTTGGCACTGTGGCAAAGGCTATCACACCCAGCAGATGTTTGTTGAGATGGGGGTTTCATGTAGTTCAGGCTGGCCCCATATGGACATGCCATGAAGTTGAGAATGACCTTGAAATTCTGATCCTCTACTCTCTACCATTGAAATTCTGAGATCATATGCATGCACAGCTTACACAGTTTTATGCAGTCCTTAGGACTGAATCAGGATCCTTGTATGTTACATCTTAGTCCAAATTATAGTGCTTTTGTTAATTTTTTTTAAGACTTTTAACTGAACACATTATTAGGGCTACTAGAAAATGTTTATATAATTTAAGAAAATAACAGAACTAACATGAATTTGGATTTAATTTTAGAGCTTTAATTGTAGCACCATGAGTAGAATGCCTGATGTGTTTGTTTGTTGGTTGGTTGGTTGGTGGGTTTTTTTGTTGTTGTTTTTTTGTTTTTTGTTTTGGTTTTTTGAGACAGGTTTTCTCTGTATAGCCCTGGATGTCCTGGAACTCACTTTGTAGACCAGGCTGGCCTCAAACTCAGAAATCCGACTGCCTCTGCCTCCTGAGTGCTGGGATTAAAGGCGTGCACCACCACACCCTGCTCTGGCATTGTTTTGTTTTGTTTTGGGTTTTGGTTTTTCGAGACAGGGTTTCTCTGTATAACCCTGGCTGTCCTAGAACTCGAAAGCAAAGGAATTAGAACAAGGAAAGCTGCCACCTTCACACTGTCTATGATCCTGCCATTGACAGTTAACTCCTGTTACACTTCAGCATATTTGTTTTAGATGTTATAAAACTGTACAGGGCTGGAGAGATGTCTCAGCAGTTAAAAAGGTCATGAGTTCAATTCCCTGCAACCACATAGTGGCTCACAACCATCTGTAACGGGATCTGATGCCCTCTTCTGGTGTGTCTAAAGATAGCTACAGTGTATATATATATATATATATATATATATATGTATATATGTATATATGTGTATATATATATATATATATATATATATATACATATACATACATATATACATATATATATATAAAATAAATAAATATTTAAAAAAAAAAAACACAGAGAAACCCTGTCTCGAAAAACAAAACAAAACAAAAAAACCCGGCACAAATGGGAACATAATACTACTATCAGTTTCTTTCAGTCATCTTAGTTCAGTAAAAGGGCAATGGGTTTCATGTCAGTGAGCTCCTTTTATGGGGGGAAAACTGAAGCGGGGACTGAATTGAATCATTTTTAGGGGTCAAGTTTACCCATATATCAACAACCCCTAGGTTGTTCAAGGTCTTTGGTTTGATGTCACTACCACAAGGTTGTTTGTGGGGGAGGTACTGTAGAAACTCAGATATAGAGAAGAAATGAAAAGTTATGATGGGGGTAGTTGTGCATGCCCTTAATACCGTCACTCCGCAGGCAGAGACTGGTGATCTCTATAGGGGTAAAGTCAGCCTGATCGACCACCAGGGCAACAGAGAGACCCTTCAACTCCCTAGTTTCTCCACCAAAAACAAAAGAGAGAGAGAGAGAGAGAGAGAGAGAGAGAGAGAGAGAGAGAGAGAGAGAGAGAAAATGAAAAGTTAAGGTGGGCCTTAAAGATTCCCACTCACAGTAACAGTCTATAAATATAAGCATGATCATATTTTCCTAAATGTAATTAATTCTGCTTATTATAGGAGGCTTTAAATACAGGAAAAGAGCCACCAGCTATTTGGAAAGTACAGAAAGCTTTGTTACAGAAATTTGTTCCTGAAATTCGAGATGGGCAAAGAGAATTTGCAGCTACAAATAGTGTAAGTGAAATGCTTGATTGTTTCCGCTTTTATAAGCTGACCCTTGGATGAACAGAGGTGGGGTCAGATGTCAGATGCATCAACATTTCTGATGGATAACAGGACTGGCTGCTCCTGCAGAGAATCTGGAATCCATTCCTAAGACCTACATGGCAGGTGGATTGATAACTCCAGCTCTAGGGATCCTATGCTCTCTTCTAATTACTGAGGACACCTGCACTCATGCACATATTCACACAGACACATGTGCACAGTGAAGTAACAGCTGAGAAGATAGTTCTGAAGTTAATAGCACATACTACTCTTGACCTGGACCTGAGTTCATGCTAGGAAGCTCACAACTTCCTGTAACTCCAACTCCTCTTCAAGTACCAGCACTCACGCATATGTTCTCATGTGTGCTTGCTCCCTCCAGCGTGCTCGCTCTCTCTTGCTTGCTCACGCTCCCTCCCTCTCTTTCTCTCTTTCTCTCCTGCTTTCTTCCTGCCCATTCTTAAAATCAGTATAAAACTAGTCTAGTCTGGTTTATGGATATATTTTGGAAACTACAAAGGATGGGTGGCTGTGAACCTAATAGCATAACATTTATGTGTAGACTATATAATTGTATAATTAAAATACTTTTTTTCTTTAGTACCTTGGGTATTTTGGAGATGCAAAAACTAAATACAAAAGGATATATGTGAAGTTCATTGAAAATGCAAACAAAAAGGAATATGTCCGAGTGTGTTCCAAAAAGCCAAGAAATAAGCCTTCACAAACCATCAGGTATTTGTTTTCTTATGTATTTATTGGCTTATTTGGGTATTATTATTGTTTAAAGGATCTATCTTGTCAGTTAGGACTGAATGCTGCAATACCTTTTGCAGTAGGTGAATCCTTTTTAGAGAATGAGGTGGACACTGTAAAGCTAGTGGCTCTCTGATAGAATAGGTAGCTTCTTTGCTTGGGTCTTTTTGATGTCACTTTAGTAAAATGGAAAAAAAAAACAGAAGGTGCAATTTATTTATTATTTATTTATTATTTAATTTATTGAATCTAACTCTTTGTGGCAGAACTTCTCAGAAGCCCTCTTTGCCATCAATAGGGTGAAAGAAATAAATGAATGTCAAGGTTACAGCAAGATAATTGGGGGTTAGGGAACACACAGACATGTGCATTATCAGGTCAGCACACAGTGAATTCCTATCCTAGGTCAATGTGCCTGGGTTGTCTGCAGCATGAATCTAGAAGGTGACTAGTATGACTAACTCTGTAATAGGTATTAGAATGTGGGTATGACCCTAGATACTCTATAATCAATCTGCTGTCATCAGTGGTTCTAAGTTTAATTAAGATCACCACCTATTTTCAAAGTGCTGATCCAGTTGTCATGATGGAATTTAACCACATAAATTTTTACATTTAGCATCGGACAAATCTTAGGAGGTTTCAGTCTGATGCATTTGCATTTGTACATCAGAACTTAGTGGACACCACAATATCAGAGCTAGATTTGGCTTTCCATATCTCATATTCTCTGGAGAATGAGTCCATAAGGAGTTTGGTAGAGATAAAGATTGAGGTAATAGCCCCTTAATAATTGAACATAGAGTACCAGTCTCAATCTATTTCACGAAAATGCAGTGGGAGTCATTTGAGTTGTATATAGCACATGGACTTTATTTTGGAAGTGTTGGTCGGAGCAAGTTTAATCTTTTAATCATAAAAGTCCTTTTTTAATCTTAAAAGATTTGATGATTTTAATAAAATTTGTATTAACGTTGCAGAAATATTCCATCTAAGCCAAGTAGTATTGGTAAAACTTCTGACCCACCAGTATCAAAAACTACAACTACAAAAGCCCCTTCTACAAAACCCAAAGCTAAACAGCTCAAAATAAAGGCTGAGCCACCACCAAAGAAAAGGAAGAAATGGAAGGAAGAATTTTCATCATCACAATCTGAATCATCTCCTGAGGTCCGTTCTAGCAGTAGTGAGGATGAGGGTGAGTTCCCCAAGAAATTAGTATTTTGATTCTTCTATGTGGTGTGCAGGAATGAAGGGGGATGGTGGGGACGGGAATGAAGGGGGATGGTGGTGATGGCAGTTCAGATTGGGTTTGCTTAGTACCAGAGTGATGCTACTGTACAAAGTTCATTATGCTCTGTACAAACCACGCCCAAAGAACACATTTAGCCTACACACGTAGAGGACAGAGATTGGCAGACTTGCCTACAGACATAACTGATTGCTACCCAACTTTTGTGGATAATTTATTGGAATACAGCCCTATAGATACTGTTTGGAAATACATGATTTCATATAGAGTTGTGGTATAGAGACCATGTGACCAGAAAAATGCTAAACTGTCCACCATATGACTCTTGAGGAAATTTTACTGACTCTCATTCTTCTAAAATATAACAGTAAAGACAAAGGAGGATGAAGGGAAAAATGGAAGGCTGTTGAAGCGGAAGCTGAAAACCCGGAGGGACTCAAGTAAAAGCAACATGACAAAATTTTAAATTTCATTATTAAACCAGTTTCAGGCAAAAATGGTCCTGGAACCTAAATAGCGGCAACAGGAGAATGGGAAGTGTTCTGTTTTGCTTGGTGACAGGCTCCTAAAGAGTCCTGGCTGTCATGACGCTTAAGACATAGACCAGGCTGTCCTGGAACTCAGAGATCCTCCTGCCTCTGCATCTTGTAATTATACCCTCAGGTAAAAAGGAAAAATTTTCCTTGCATAAGTAACATGGCAGACCACTAGGTGTCACTAGTTAAGCAGTGTGTTCAGACCTTTAAGACCTATAATAAATATGGGTTTAAGTGCTAGTGATTTTATTTTATTTTCACATGTAGGGTTTGTGTGTATGCTTGCATGTGCACATGCATATGTAAGTGTCCATGTGGCATGGCATACGTAAAGGTCAGAGGAGACTATTAGGGGAATCAGTTCAGGTTTCAGGCTTGACACAGGACGTATCTTTTACCCATTAAACTGTCTACAGGCTTATTGTGTTTGTATGTATGTATGCATTTAGTTATGTGTTCATTCATTCAGGGTTTTTTTGTTCTTTTGTTTTTTGTTTTTTGTTTGTTTGTTTGGGGTTTTTTTTTTTTTTGGTTTTTCGAGACAGGGTTTCTCTGTGCAGCCCTTGCTGTCCTGGAACTCACTTTGTAGACCAGGCTGGCCTCGAACTCAGAAATCTGCCTGTCTCTGCCTCCTGAGTGCTGGGATTAAAGGCGTGCACCACCACGCCTGGCTCATTCAGTTTTTTGAGACTTTCTCTGTGTGGAACTCGAACTGTAGACCAGGTTGGCCTTGAACTCAGAGACCCACTTGCTTCTTTCTGCCTCACAGGTGCTTGGGATTACAGGCATCTGGTACCACACCTGGCCTATATGGTGGTAATTTTTAAGCTCTTTCAGAATATTCTTTTTTTTTTTTTCTTCAGAATATTCTTATAGTCTTGAAGTGCTTTGAGGATTCCAAATAGGCTCAATCTATTTAGATTTACAAAGTAGCATTTAAATTAAAATAATGTTTAAAATATTTGTAAGTGATTGATTATTATTAACACAATTGGTTCTATTTTTATATTTGTCTACATTCCATTGGTTACGGTGTGTTAGTTTGGTTAAAGAATATGAAGAGAACATGTTGGAAGGACAATGTTAACTGTCTTTTCAGATAATTACCAATATTTCTTGATACATAAACCTGACAATTAAACTTTTAGCTATTTATGTATATGAGTATTTTGCCTGTATGCATGCCATGTATGTGCCTGGCACCTTCAGGGGTCAGAAGGTGCATAAGATCTTCTGGAACTGACTTACCCTGTGGATGCTGAGACCCAAGCCTGGGTTCTCTACAAGAGCAGCAAGTGCTTTAACCACTTTAATGTAACAGAGCATGAGCCCCCAACAGAGCTCATGCTCTGTTACATTAATATCTGCTAGTTTGTCTTGTTCTTGCCATATTTCTTACATCATGGCTTATGAGGAAGATCTTGTCAACATTAATATTTCCTTTTTTATATTTAAAATGTTTTGCTTAATATCTTCCATTTTAAGTGTACGTTATTCAGTAGTATTAATTACATTATTTTGGTACTGTCAGAACTACTTATTCCCACACCTTTTTTTTTTTTTTTTTTTTTTTTTTTTTTTTTTTTTTTTTTTTTTTTTTTTTTTTTTTTTTTTTTTTTTTTTTTTTTTTTTTTTTTTTTTTTTTTTATGCACATCATTGTTTTTCCTGCATGTGTGCCAGAGTCAGATCCCTGGAATAGGAGTTACAGACAGTTGTGAGCTGCCAAGTGGGTACTGGAAATTGAACCCAGGTCCTAGTGCTCCAGCCAGTGTTCTTAACCGCTGTACCATCTCTCCAGCCCCTTTCCATAAATATTATTATTAATTTTGTTTGGTTTGTTTTGTTTTTTCTAGACAGGTTTCTCTGTATAGCCCTGGCTGACCTGGAACTCACTCTGTAGACCAGGCTGGCCTCGAACTCAGAAACCCACCTGCCTCTGCCTCCCAAGTGCTGGGATTAAAGGAGTGAGCTACCACTGCCCAGCTCTTCCCATAAATCTTATCACCCCAAATATATACTGTGTAATCATTAGGCAGCGGCTTTCTATTTTCCCCTTCTCTATGCTGATGACCTAACTTTTTTTTTTAATGAAATATTTTATGTATATGAGTATGCTGTAGCTGTCTTCTGACACACCAGAAGAGGGCATCAAATCCCATTACAGTTGTGAACCAACATGTGGTTGCTGAGAATTGAACTTAAGACCTCTGAAAGAGCAGTTGGTGCTTGTAACTGCTGAGCCATCTCTCTATCCCCCTAACCTTTTTTTTTTAAAAATTCATGTGTTGTTTGTTTATTATTGTGAGAGTGTGTGCATGATGTATGTTGGTACAATTGAACTTGAACAATCATGCTCCCAAGCAAAGAAAGCACTGTGAGCCTCTGAGCTGTCCTGCTGACCCTCTAACCCCACCCCACCCCACCCCTTTTGGGGGGGGATGTTTGTTTGGTTGGTTTGGTTTGTTGAGACAGGGTTTCTCTGTGTAGCCCTGGCTGTCCTGGAAATCACCTGCCTCTGCCTCCCAAGTGCCGGGATTAAGGGTGTGTGCCACCATGCCCGGCCTTTTTTTTTTTTTTTTTTTTTTTTTCCTGAATTTTCTTATACATATGGAACAATATATTGTGTTCTTGTGTTTGGGGTTTTTGATTTAGCATGTTTTCACAGTTCGTCTGTGTTAACAGCACATGTGACACTATGTACCATGGAGGTTAAAGGAGAGGTTAAGGACGTCAGTTCTCTCCTTGCACAGTGTGCATCCTGGGCATCGGACTCAGGTTCTCAGGCTTGCACCTAGTGCTTTTACTGGTTTTGCTTTTTTGCTGGACTTCATTGTGCTTGTGACTTGCATTTACCTAACTGCTTCCTGGATAGTTATATGTCTTCTTTGCAGGAATGTCTCTTTAATCCTTACTTGCTTTGGGGGTCAGTTTCTAGACAGGGTTTCTCTTTGTAGTCCTGGCTCTCCTAGAGGTCCTCTGTAGACTAGGCTGGTCTTGAACTCAGAGATCCTACCTCTACCTCCCACGTGCTGGCATTAAAGGCATGTGCCACCACTGCCTGGCTGCGGTACTAGCTTAGTACTGGGATGGTTCCTTGTCCTTTTGTGCTTACATACAGGATTTCTTGATTTTTGTCTCCGGTTGAGTTTGTTTTTTGAGACAGGGTCTCTGTAGCCCAAGTAAGCTTCCAGTTCTGTCCAGCTCAGGATGGCTTTGAATTCCTGCTTCCCTGCCTCTGCCTCGTCAGCACTAAGGCTGTTGTGTTCCTCACTTCAACTGGCTGTGTGCCGGGCTTTAAACGTTAGTATATGCAGGATGTGAAAGTATTAGTATAGTATTAATGTTTTACATTCTGATGCAGCCCAACTTACTGATTCTGTTTTTTGTGCTTTTGTTGTGGTCAAAATCAAATCCAAGGATATCAACATTTAAAATTTTAAGAGTTTTATATTTATTACTTTTTTCTTAAGACTCTTCTTTGGTCCTGTTTTATCTTAGAATATTTAAAAAATAACATTTAGAGTTGTGATGTGGCTTAGTAGTAGAAGATTTGTCTGCCATGCATGGGACCCTGTGTTCAGTCATCAATATGGACAAATAATTCCGTAATGCCACTACTGATATCATCAGTGAGCCTGATCACGTTCAGCTTACAATAGTGGGTACAAATTTTCTAGAATTCTAAATTATACATGGAATCAACTACATCTTATCATTGATAAGTACTGTCAGGATTTGGGGGGGGGGGTTGTTTGTTTGTTTGCTTTTGTTTTGTTTTTTTGAGACAGGGTTTCTCTATATAGCCCTCACTCTGTAGACCAGGCTGGCCTCGAACTCAGAAATCCGCCTGCCCCTGCCTCCCAAGTGCTGGGATTAAAGGCGTGCGCCACCGCCGCCCTGGTGTAAGGTTTTAGGTTTTGTTTTTGAGACAAGATCTTGCTATGTAGCAGTGGCTCTCACTGTGTACTAACTGTTCACTATGTAGTTCAGAGCCACCTGTCTTTGCTCTCAAATGCTAGTGTGCGAGCCACCATGCCCAGCCGGGTTTTCATTTTAGAGGCAGGGTTCTCACTACTTAGAACCAACAGACATTTTTTTTTAATTGTTAATTATGTGCTGTCTGTCTGTATTTCTGTCTGTCTGTCTTGTCCATGTTTGTCTATGGGTCAGAATGTGTGTTTGTGCATTTGAGTACAGTGCTTGCAGAGGTCAAATGGGTACATTGAATCCCTTGGAATTGGAGTTAGAGGCAGCTGTGATCTGCTCACCTTGGATGCTATGAATCAAATTGCATCCTCCCCAGGAACAGTGTATGTTCTCAGTGTATGTATCACCTACCTGTCTCTCTAGTTCCCAATTTTGGTCTTTTTTTAAGACTTATTTCATTTTTCTAGGTATGACTGTTTTGCTTGTATTTATGTATATGTACCCCATTTGGGCCTTCTGCCCACAGAGGCCAGAAAATAACATCAATTTTTTTTTCTTAGAATTCCAGTTCCACCCAAGTTTTCTGGAATAACATCCAGTGCCCTTAACTGCTGAGCTATCTCTCCAGACCTGGCCTTTATTGAACTCTAATAGGCCTCCTGAGTACTGGGATTACAGTCATGTACCACCAATCCCATTTAATCCTGCATTCTTAGGTAGAATTTAATATGTGTAGGCTATCTTTGCATTTAAAAATTAATACATGTCACTAGAATTCTGTAATAATTTTAAGTGTAGAAATAAGAGTTGGATATGGTGACTCACCCCTTTAATCTCAGCACTTGGGAGGCAGAGCATGGGGATCTCTGAGTTCAAGGTTAGCCGGGTCTATAAAGTGAGTCCAATACTATAATCTCAGCACTTAGAGGGTTAATGCTTTTGAAGACCTGCTAAGTGTAAAACCTTGTATCAACAGAACAAAACAAGGTCTGCTATGAATATAAGTGTTATACATACCAGGCTAGCCTTAAACTTGGTGTGTTGCTGTTGATAACCTTAAACTCTTGACCTTCCAGCCTTACCTACTACTGCAGGCATTGCAGCAATCTGACTCATTTAGAATGTCTTTGTCTATGTCTGTGCTTAGGTGTGCTTGCATATGTGTGTCGGTGCACATGCGTGTGTGTATAAGCCAGAGGTTGCTGTCCAGTGCCTTCCTTCATTCCTCATCATCTTTTTCTTTTCTGAGACAGGCTCTTCCATTTGAACCCGGAGCCTAATGACTGGGCAAGAATGGCTGGCCAGCAAGTCTCCAAGGATCCTCCTGTCTCGACCTTCCCAGTGCTAGGACTACAAGTGTGTGCCATGCCAGACATGGTGGCACATGCATTTAATCCCAGCCCTTGGGAGGCAGAGGCAGGTGGATATCTGTTGAGTTCAAGACCATCCTGATCTACAAATCGAATTCCAGGACAGCCAGGGCTGTTACATAGAGAAACCATGTCTGAAAAACAAACAAAATATGGGTAACTGGAGATCTGAATTCAGATCTTCATGCTTCATGGCCAGCACTTTATTGACTGAGCCATCTCCCACACCATGCCTGGGTTGTCTGTAAACAAAGAATCAGAATTAAATTAGAAGAAACTGTGTCTTCAGTCTTATTTATAGGCTACTGATATGAAAAACTATTAAAATTGTCAGAAAGGGAAAATTTAGTGTCCCGTCTCTTATTCGTCCTAGGCTTTGAGCCTCCAGCCCCCTCTGTCACTCGTTTTCTGAACACAAGAGCAATGAAGGAAACTTTCAAGAGTTACATGGAGTTGCTGGTTAGCATGGCTCTGGATCCTGACACCATGCAAGCCCTAGAAAAGAGCAACGGTATGGCCTGCTGAGAAGCTCATTCAAAACTTTTTGTTTAAATAAATTTTCTCACTGTTGTCACTTTTGTTTTATTTTGTTGTTTATTCTTGGGATTCTTTTGTTTGTTTTAGAACAATGTCTCATTGTATAAACAAGGCTGGCCTGGAACTCAGATCCCCAGGCCTCTGCCTTGTAAGTGCTGGAATTAAAGGTATGCACTACCACGCTTGGCCTTCTTTTATTTCTATAATTAAAATTATTACAGAACTCTAGTGACGTGTACTAAATTTTTAATGCAAACATAGCCTTTGCATATATAAAATTTCATTTAAATTCAGTGACAAGACTGCAGGATTAAATGGGATTGGCGCATGACTATAATCTCAGCACTTGAGTCTCAGAGGCATGGGGATCTCTGTGTATTCGGCCATGCTTGACATTTTTTTCCCTAATGCTTGCTGTTACATACTTATTGTGGTATATGTACTGTATGCCAATACTGTGCTGGTAAATTGACAGCTATTTAACATGTTAACAAAAACAATTAGTTTGTTTCTGTCATTGTTACTCTCCCCTTTTCTAACATAACCATTGTGACTCATTTTTGACAATGGGTTACAATTATTTTTCTTCCTCTACTTTGTCTTTGCCTCAGATTCCAGTGAATTAAGAATATCTCACCTAGCTGGGCATGGTGGCACATGCCTTTAGTCCCATCACTTGGGAGGGAGGGGCAGGCAGATTTCTGAGTTCAAGGACAGCCAGGACTATACAGAGAAACCCTGTCTCGAAAAACAAAAACAACCCACCCACCCCCAAAAAATGAATATCTCACCTAGGTGTTGTGGTAAATACCTTTAGTCACAGCATTCAGGAGTCGGAGGCAGGTGTATCTGAGTTCTAGGCCAGCTAGAATTACATAGTGAGACCCAGTGTCAAGCAAACTCTTTGAGTGGATTATAGTTAATAAGGTACTTAACTAATGTGCAAGGCCCTGGCTCCATCTCCAGTACTAGCCAGAAAAACAAGTCTTGTTCATATTCAATAACTTAGAATGTTAAACCAGTTTGTATTTTGTAGCATTACTTTTGTTAAATAATCAATGAGATTTAGAGAAATTAATCATCCTCCTAGTGGTCATTGTTTTGTTTTAGTTAAGGTGCTAGGCATAGTGGTGCACACATTTAATCCTAGCATTTGAGAGGCAGAAGCAAGTGGATCAAAGCAAACCTGATCTATATACCATGTTCTGTGCCAGTCAGAACTGTCTATATATATATATATATATAATCAGGACTTGTCCCTCCACAAAAAGAAAGAAAAAGCAGGACTTGGGCAACAGATACCATTGCTGTGCAGAGTTGCTGCTGCTTTCTTGCTTGTTTGATAAACCAACTATGCAGGCTGACCTTTGTTCTGAAAGCTAAATGCTGTTTGTCTATGTAGAGACAGGGTTTCTCTCTGTAGCCCTGACTGTCCTCAAATTCAGAGATCTACCTGCCTCTACCTCCAGCATGCTGGGATTAAAGGCTTGTGCTGCCACCCCTCTAGCTTAATTAAATGCCTATTTCTTAAAAGCTATATTATATATAAGCCATCAAATTTAATGTCTTCTAATAAACAAATGATTGGAAGTTCCCCTTCAAAAGGAACATGTTACAAATATTTATGTTACAGAGAACACAAGTAAACAGCTAGTAGCCCTTAAAGAGGAAACACAAAAATCCCTTTAAAAGTTACAGGAAAGGGGCTGGAGAGATGGCTCAGCAGTTAAGAGCACTGATTGCTCTTACAAAGGTCCTGAGTTCAATTCCCAGCAACCACATGGTGGCTCACAACCATCTGTAATAGGATCTGATACTCTATTCTGGTGTGTCTGAAGACAGCTACAATGTACTCATATAAATAAAACTAAATCTTTAAAAAAAAAATATAGGAAAACACAATGAAACAGGGGAAGGAAATGAACAAAATCATCCAAGATCTAAAAATGGAAATAGAAACAATAAAGAAATCACAAAGGGAGACAACCCTGCAGTTAGAAAACCTAGGAAATGGGGCTGGTGAGATGACTCAGCTGGTTAGAGCACCCGACTGCTCTTCCGAAGGTGATGAGTTCACATCCCAGCAACCACATGGTGTCTTACAACCACCCGTAACAAGATCTGACGCCCTCCTCTGGTGTGTCTGGAGTCAGCTACAGCATACTTATGAAGAATAATAAGAAATGAATCCTTGGACTGGAGAGACCAACCGGAGCAAGCGAGGCTGTCCGGAGCGAGCGGAGCCGAATGGGGATGGCCAGAGCGAGCGGAGCCAATCAGAGCGGCTGGAACGAGAGGGGCCGTACAGGGGCAGCCGGGAGCGAGTGGGGCTGGCCGGAGCGAGCAGAGCCAGCGGGAGCGAGCGGGGTTGACCGGAACAAGGGAAAAAAAAAAAAAAAAAACCTAGGAAAGAGATCAGGAGTCATAGATGCAAGCATCACCAACAGAATCCGAGAGATAGAAGAGAGAATCTCAGGTACAGAAGATACCATAGAAAACATTGACACAATAGTCAAAGAAAATGCAAAAAGCAAAATTCTCCTAACCCAGAACATCCAGGACATAATGAAAAGAGAAAACCTAAGAATTGAAGAGAGTTTAGATTCCTAACTTAAAGGGCCAGTAAATATCTGCAACAAAATTATAGAAGAAAACTTCCCTAACCTAAAGAAAGAGATACCCATGAACATACAAGAAACCTACAGAACTCCAAATAGACTGGATGCACTAAACAAAGGAAGAATGTTAAAAGCAGTAAGGGAAAAAGTAACATATAAAGGAAGACCTATCAGAATTACACCAGACTACTCACCAGAGACTATGAAAGCCAGAAGATCCTTGACAGATGTCATACAAACCCTAAGAGAACACAAATGGTTACTATAACCAGCAAAAATATCAATTACCAGCCAGGCTTGGTAGCGCACTCCTTTAATCCCAGCACTCGGGAGGCAGAGGCAGGCGGATTTCTGAGTTCGAGGCCAGCCTGGTCTACAAAGTGAGTTCCAGGACAGCCAGGGCTATAAAGAGAAACCCTGTCTCAAAAAAACAAACCAAAAAAAGAAACCAAAAAAGAAAAAATCAATTACCATAGATAGAGAACCCAAGATATTCCATGACAAAACCAAATTTACACAAGATCTATTCATAAATCCAGCCCTACAAAGGATAATCGATGGAAAACAACACAGGGAAGGAAACTGCACCCTAGAAAAAGCAAGAAAGGGCTGGTGAGATGGCTCAGCAGGTAAGAGCACCCGACTGCTCTTCCAAAGGTGATGAGTTCAAATCCCAGCAACCACATGGTGGCTTACAACCACCAGTAAAGAGATCTGACGCCCCCCCTCTGGTGCGTCTGAAGTCAGCTACAGCGTACTTATAAAGAATAATAATAAAATGAATCCTTGGACCGGAGAGACCAACCGGATGGAGCGATAAAGTGAGGCCGTCCGGAGCGAGCAGGGACGGCTGCAATGAGGGGGCGGGGCAAATGGGGACAGCAGGGCTGGCCAGAGCAAGTGGGGTCTAGCGGAACAAGGGGAAAAAAAAGCAAGAAAGTAATCTTCTTTCAGCAAACCCAGAAGAAGATAGCCACATAAACATAATTCCACCTCCAACAACAAAAATAACAGGAAGTAACAATCACTTTCCCTTAATATCTTTTAACATTAATGGACTCAATTCCTCCCAAAAGACATAGACTAATAGACTGGATATGTAAACAGGACCCAGCATTTTGCTGCATACAGGAAACTCACCTCAGTGACAAAGGCAGACACGACCTCAGAGGAAAAAGTTGGAAAGCAATTTTACAAGCAAATGGTCCCAAGAAACAAGCTGGAGTAGCCATTCTAATATCAAATAAAATCAACTTTCAACCAAAAGTTATCAAAAAAGATAAGGTAGAAAACTTCATACTCATCAGAGGAAAAATCTACCAAGATGAACTCTCAATTCTGAACATCTGTGCCCCAAATGCAAGGACACCCACATAGTGGGGAAATAGAACCTGTGGAGACCACTTCCAGTAGATAGGCATAGCCTGTGGTTGAGGTGGAGCCACCCACTCATCTCATAGTTTTTTAAACCCAGAAATGTTCCTGTCCAAAGGAAGAACAGGGACAAAAAATGGAACAGAGACTGAAGGAAAGTCCAGCCAAGGACTGCCCAAACCCAACACTGTCACCATGGTCAAGAGGCACTTGTTAAGAGGAATCTGGGGAGGTCAGGCCAGCAACTGACCAATGCAGAGCGGGGGGGGGGGGGGATGCTTGGAGCCAACCATCAGGCTGAACTCTGGGAACCTGGTGAGGGAGCTGGCAGAAGGACTGGAGAAGCAGAGGGGGATTGCAACCCAATTGGAAGAACAACATAGGCTGTCTTGACCACCAACCAAGGAGTGTGCCTAAAGGGATCTTTGGCAGGAGATACATATGTAGCAGAGGATGGCCTTGCCTGGTAGGGCCTTGGTCTTGGGGAAGTTTGGTGCCGCAGAGTAGTGGGATGCTGGAGCTTGGGTGGGAGAGGGTGGATGGGTGAGGGAACACCCCCATACAGGCAAAAGGGAGAGGGGAGAGCAGATGTGAGATAGGGGGTGGGAGTGGCAGAAGGGTAGCCTGGAAGTGGGATATCATGGGGTGGGGATTTGGTGGAGGGCATAACCAGGAAATAGGATATCATTTGAGGTGTAAATGAATGGAATGATTAATAATAATAAAAGAAATTAAAAATAAATAAAAACAAATATTTATGTTGGTTACTTATCTTGTTAAAATAAATTATTTCAGATGAGCTACTTTTACCACATATGAAAAAAATAGATGGAATGCTGAATGATAACCGGAAAAGACTTCTTGTGAATCTTCATTTGGACCAGCCATTCAAGGTATTTCCAGTTAATGATGTCATTAGCAAGCCTCACAACAGTCAGTCTCAAAAAAATAGAAAAGTTAACTAGTCATTCTTACTTTGGTAAAAATATAACACTTTGTTAAAAGCATAACAAGATTTGTTTATGCATTATAAGTCAGTTCGGCATATTTTTTAGCTTTTTGTTTGTGTGTTTTATGTTTAAATTTATTTTTCAGTCATTTGTATGTAATGTTCCTCCTATAATTTTTTTCATGTTTCCCAAAAGTAGTTTTCTTAAACTGCCATATTTACGTCTTGTGTTCCTTTTATGTTCTTATATTTTTCAAAGACAAACTTTTATTTTCTGTGTATAGATTAGCGTTTTGTTTGCATATGCTTCTTGCAAAATGTGCATGCAGTCCTGTTACAATTTTTTAAAACTTACACATTTCGAATGGAGAGATGACTCAGCAGAGGATCCAGGTTGGATTCCCAGTACCTACATGGTGGCTCACACCCATCTGTGACTCCAGTCTTAGGGACCCAATGCCCTCTTCTGCTACTCACATGATACAGATAACATTTAGGTAACACCCTTATATGCATTAAATCTGAAATTTTATACTTTGACATTAAATCTATAATTAAAGATTAGCTGGGTGTGTGGGAACATACCTGTATTATCAACACTTGGAAGGTGGAGGTGAGATGAGGAGTTCTAGCTTTTACTATTAATATATCTAGAACTAAAAGATAATCTGAACTCAGAAAATTTATCATAAAAGCTACTCAGTCCAGAAAACTTCCCAGGCTTCATTTTTCATGCATAACACTCTGAACTATCTGTTATGTCTACTTCAACAGAGTTTGTTATTGTCTCCATTGATGGTAATTACATACATTTGTGAGAAAAGTTAAATAATCCTTTTTTTTTTTTTTTTTTTTTTTTAAGATTTATTTACTCAGGCTGGAGAGATAGCTCAGAGGTTAAGGGCACCCACCAGCTGCTCTTCTAGTGGTCCTGAGTTCAATTCCCAGCAATCACCATGTTGCTCACAACCACCTGTAATGAGATCCGATGACCTCTTCTGGTGTGTCTGAAGACAGTGACAGTGTGCTCATTACATATAAAAATAAAAATAAAAGATTTATTTATTTTATGTATGTGAGTACACAATTACTCTCATCAGACAGACCAGAAGAGGGCATCAGATCCCATTACAGATGGTTGTGAACTACCAGGGGATTGCTGGGAATTGAACTCAGGACCTCTAAAAGAATAGTCAGTGCTCTTAACCACTGAGCCACCTCTCCAGCCCCATTAAATATTCTTGAAATTCTTCAAATAGAAGACTAAGAAGAAATGTTTCCTTTAGAAATGTTTAGCACCATGAGGACATGGTGGATCATACCTATAAGTTAAGCATTCTTGAGGTTGGGGCAGGAAGACTGTAAGTTCCAGGCCAGGTTGGCCTACATAATAAGATTTTATCTTTAAAATAAGGAAAACTAAACAAGAGAAATATGTAATATGAAGGTAGGGGCATATAGTTCAGTGAGCGAGAGAATGCTTGCCTAAAACACATTAGCCAGGTTCATTGTTCTATACAACTCCCAAATAAAGGAAAGAAAAAATACTTAGCACCACATGTTATCATAAACTTGGTGCCTTTTTAATTTAGATTTAACTTTTATGTGTGTCTTAACTACATGCATATAAGTACGCTACAGGCGTGAAATGCCCTCCCAGGCAGAAAACAGCATCCAACACTCACTAGAATTGTGATTTCAAACACTTGTAAGCCTTCATGTGAATGCTAGGAAGCAGCCCTGGTCCTCTGCCAGAGTGGAGTGTTTAACCAGGGACACATGTCTCTAGCTCCAACGCTGTGGTTTTAGAGTGTGTCCTAACATTTCTAGCAGTGGTGCTGTCTTGTCTTTACTCTGAAGGATCTTTGGCATCCTGTCCTCACTGGGAAATATAATTTACATCTGTATTAGTCTTTAAATTTAATTTATTGTGATTGGCAATTCTAGATCCAGAATTATTTAACTGGGGTATTTTTTCCCCCTGTTCCGGTCAACCCCGCTCGACCGCACTGCCGCCCAGCTCGCTCCAGTTGGTCTCTCCATTCCAAGGATTCGTTTATTATTATTCTTCATAAGTACGCTGTAGCTGACTTCAGACGCACCAGAGGGGGGCGTCAGATCTCATTATGGGTGGTTGTAAGCCACCATGTGGTTGCTGGGATTTGAACTCATCACCTTCGGAAGAGCAGTCGGGTGCTCTTACCCGCTGAGCCATCTCACCAGCCCAACTGGGGTATTTTTTAAGTGCAGAGTACCTGTGTATGTGATAAAAGCACAAGTAATGCGAGGTAGGAGTTGATGGTAGCTCTTCAGTAGATATGCCAAAAGTCGTACTATGTTTATCAAGTTTAATTTCCCTGTTACACTTAGAACTAAGAAAAATTATAGCTTTTAAAATGTACTGTTTCAGGTTCACAATACCAGTTTGTAAAATATGTCAGTCTGGAAAGTTAAATTGCATTCTGAATCATAATTGTAACAGTACTTTTAACCCCTACTGTCATAATTCATGCTGTTGTTAGCTAAATCGAATTTTAGAAACCTGTGGTCTGCAGGGTTCATTCTGTTACTGTGTGCAGCTTTTCAGGTGACAGTGCCTTACCCAGCAGGTAGGTGGGCACCAGTGTCAGAACTGGCTCTGCCATGTGGCCACTGTATCATCACTGGTGGCTCTCTGTGGAGAGCTCACGATCAAACTCTGGTTCAGGATCTTATCTCACAAGTTCTTTCTATGCAGTACAAGGAAGCAAAAGAAGTGAGACAGGAAACAGGGCCATTATTCATAATGTCTTCTGTCCACATCTTCATTTAGAGTCCAGTGACTCACTGTAGCTGATTTACCTCCGGTTCAAGGTATTAGTCACAGTTTAAGTGATAAGAGCTTTGAAGAATGAATACGTTCCTACTTTCCAATCAGAGAGGGATTACTAATAATAACTTAGGAGTTCCTTCAGCATGGTGTACTGTTGCTCAAAAAATGAGCACATATTATTAGCCCAGATTCAAAGAATGGAAAGACAGTTCAAACCATATGGGCAAAAGTACAAAGAACTTGTAACTCTATCCCAACTGTAGCCATCCACATAGGTATATGTGTGTGCTTATGTGTATAAGTTTTTAATGGCTGAGTTCAGATTCGTTTTCTTCTGATGTCAGTTATTATCCTTCATTATTTTAAAGAATGCTTTGGAAAGTTTTCCTGAACTGACAATTATTACTCGAGACTCTAAAGCAAAGAGTGGAGGATCTGCTATTTCTAAGATCAAAATGAATGGCAAAGCTTATAATAAGAAAACTCTAAGGACTTCTAAAACAACCACTAAGTCTGCACAGGTAAGAATGTAGTGCTTAATAAATTAACCCAGCTCCTATGAAATCATTGAAATAAGCAAGTATGTTATTATAAAGGGTCACATCTTTGGGGGAGGAATAAGCAGTGTGGTCTCCAGAGCGGCACTGTTGTCTTCTCTGTAGGCCTCCAGTTATAGGTGGCAAAGAGCAAGGACTCAGAGAAGTTTTTCACAGAATTTATAAAATAGAGTAATAAAGGAAACTATCCCATGTGCAAGTTTATGTGTTTGTACATAGTTTTAAACTAATTTAATTAATTAATTTAAGTTTTAAATGAATTAATTTTTAATTCAGTAAAAAATATTTATGTACAACATATTTTGAAATATGTATATGCATTATAGAGAAGTAAACATGGAAGTTAACTTTTTTTTAGCCTATTCAGAGTTATGTGTACAAAGTTTGGAAACACATGTATTAGTGTATGTATGCAATATAAGATTGAATATTAATATACCTCTACAGTCATTAAAATGACATTGAAGGGCTAGAGAGATGGCTCAGCGGTTAAGAGCACTGACTGCTCTTCCAGAGGTACTGAGTTTGAGTCCCAGCAACCACATGGTGGCTCACAACCATCTGTAATGGGATCTGATGCTCTCTTCTGGTGTGTCTGAAGAGAGCAATGATATGTACATAAAATAAATAAATCTTTATTTAAAAAATGACAGGTGTTCATCACTATAGTATACATTATTGCAGTCTTTTCAGTATAACAATTTCACATAAAAATTGTATCTAATCCCAGCACTCAGGAGGCAGAAGCAGGTGGGTCTCTTGAGTTTGAGGCCAACGTGGTCTACAGATGGAGTTTCAGGACAGCCAAGGCTACACAGAGAAACCATGTCTGGAAAAAAAAAACTTATTTTTAAGCCAGACATGGTGGTGGTTCATGCCTGAGTCCTAGCATTTGTCAGGTGAAAGCACAAAGATCAGCAGTTTGAGGACAGCTTCAAGCTACATAGCAATATCAAGGGTAGCCTGTGCTATATGTCTCAGAAAAAACAAACAAACAAAAAACTAGAAATAAATTCACAAAAGCAAAAAGTGTGTAGTTATTACCCTGCCCCCCACCTCTCTCTCTCTTTTGAGACAAGGTCTCACTATACTTTGCTGTATAAACCAGGTTGACTTTAAACTCAAAGACTCATCTGCTTCTGGAGTACCAAGATTAAAATCATATGTAAACTGGGTGTTGGTGGCACACACTTTTAATCCCAGTACTCAGGAAGCAAAGGCAGGTAGACCTCTGCATTTGAGGCCAGCCTGGTCTACAGGGTGAATTCCACAACCTCCAAAGCTACTACACAGAGAAATTGTCTTGAAAAACCAAAAATAAGCCGGGCGTGGTGGCTCACGCCTTTAATCCCAGCACTTGGGAGGCAGAGGCAGGCGGATTTCTGAGTTCGAGGCCAGCCTGGTCTACAGAGTGAGTTCCAGGACAGCCAGGGCTATACAGAAAAACCCTGTCTCAAAAAACCAAAAAAAAAACCAAAAAACCAAAAATAAATAAATTAAATCATATGCCATCATGCTTGATTTAAAATTGTTTACCTTATGAAAAGAAGAGATTGACCCCCATTAATTGTCTTTCAGACAACTACAACAAAATACTTATAGTGTGCCAAATACAGTACTGAGTATGGAAGTACCTTTATATGTAATCAAAAACAGTAGAATGAATCAAAGTACCATAGTAACAGCTAGTAAAAACTCCATGTTCTCATATAATTTCTATTTAATGGATAAGAATACAGTGATAAACATATAATAAACACAAAGTTATTCAAGTTGTAGGTGGGTAAAAAATATGTTAGAGCCTGTGTGAGGTGCACGTTGTGGGTCACTATGTATTGAGTGATTTTTTTTCCTTATTGGAAAAGTAATGCAGGGAGGTAAGTGGCAGGAGGATCAGGGGTTCAACCTCATGGAACCTGTTTTAAGAAAGAGATAGAGGTCCTGTAATCCCGGCACTGGGGAGGCAGGCAGATCGGAGGCCTAAGCCAGCCAGAGCTGCAACGGGAGACCCTGACTCAGCAACAGGAGAATACAGCAGGCTACACGTCTACTATTTTGCTATCTAAAATGTTTCTACTTAGATTTTTATTATGCTAGTTTGTTTTTCAAATGGCATGTACTCATAATATGATAAAGATGAATTAAAATATAATTTAAGTTTAAGCTCCTATATATATATATGAATACAGCCTTAAACCTTACCATATTAAGACATTTTTCAGGTCCTTGTATATTTACTTCTGATGTTACATGAAAAATGCCTGTGATCGTCTTTCTGTTTTAGGAGTTTGCTGTTGATCCAGAGAAAATACAGTTATATTCCTTATATCATTCTCTCCATCATTATAAATACCATGTGTATCTGATATGTAAGAATGAGGTAATTTCTGTTTGTTTATTTATTTAAAGTGAAGTAACATGTTATTTAAAATATGTTTGTTTGTTTGTTTGGGTTTGTTGTTGATGTTGTTTGATTTTCAAGACAGGGTTTTTCTGTTTAGCACTACCTGTCCTGGAACTTACTCTATAGACCAGGCTAGCCTTAAACTCACAGAGATCTACCTGGCTGTGTTTTCCAAATTCTGGGATTAAAGGTATGCACCACCACTGCCTGGCTCACTAACACCTATTCTAACCAGTTCTATAAAGTGTGTGTCTGTGTGTGTATGTCTGTGTGTGTGTGTGTGTCCACATGCATGCACATTTAAAATTTATTTTTATTCTGTGTGTTAGTGTTTTACCTGTATGTATGTCTGTATACTGTGTTTGTAATGTGTTTTCAGAGGTCAGAAGAGATTATTGGAGCCTCTGGAACTAGAGTACAGACAGTTGTGAGCCACCATGTGGACAGTGGAAAGCAAACCCAGGTCTTCCAGAGCAGTAACTGCTCTTGACTGCTGAGCTTTCTCCAGCCTCATAGTACTAGTTTAATGAGATTCAGTTTAAATTAGCAGAGCCATACCTGATATGTTAGACAACATCCTCAAATAGACAGATGTTCTTTAAAGCAGAAAGCAAAGATGGTGGATGCAAATTATGTTGACTATTTTAACAGTGAGATGAGTTAGCATTCATATCAGTATTTGTCATTTGTGGGGTGCTGGAGATATAGCTTGCTCAGTGGTTTAGTGCACTGGCTGCTCTAAAAAGGACCTGGGCTCTATAGCACCCATATGGTGGTTAACAACCATCGTTAGCTCCAGTTACAAGGAATCTGATACCCTTTTATGGCCTCTGTAAGCATTAGGTACATGGGTGGGTGTATATATATATATATATATATATATATGCATTTAGGCAAAACATCCTTTATATAAAATAGTATTTGTTATTGGCTTTTAAGACAATTGGAAGAAAATTTGAAAGCATGAAGCAGCTGGGTAGTTGGTGGCACATGCGTTTAATCCTAGCACTTGGGAGGCAGATGCAGGAGGATCTCTGAGTTTGAGGCCAGCCTGGTCTACAGAGTGAGTTCCAGGGCAGTCAGGACTACACAGAGAAACCTTGTTTTGAAAAGCAAAACAAAATAAGGCATAAAGTACTTTACTAAGACTTTTACTCTGCCCTGTGGCTGGGGTAAGGTGAGTGAAACTGATCAACTGAAAGGCAGGGTCCAAAAAGAAAAAGGGAAAGAAAAAAGCTGGGCAGTGGTGGCGCACGCCTTTAATCCCAGCACTTGGGAGGCAGCAGAAGCAGGCAGACTTCTGAGTTTAAGGCCAGCCTGGTCTACAGGGTGAGTTCCAGGATAGCCAGGGCTATACAGAGAAACCCTGTCTCGAAAAAACAAAACAAAACAAAAAAAAAGGAAAAGAATGAAAGGCGGCAGGGTCATGCCTCTAATCCTCTAATCCCAGCACTCTGGAGGATTACTGTGAATTCCAATCCTGGGTTTGAGTTCTGGGCTAGCTAAGACTACATAGTGAGAACCTGTCTCAATTAAAAACAGAAACAGAAAGGGTGTGTCTGTAAGGCTTTAGAAAAGATTTAAGTTTAAATTGGTATGTGTAAACTAATGCAACCATTTAATTTCTTTTAGATATCATCTGTGCAGAAAAAAAATGAAGATTTAGGACAAGAAGAAATTGTTCAACTTTGTATGAAAAATGTAAAGTGGGTGGAGGACCTATTTGAAAAATTTGGAGAACTTCTAAATCATGTACAACAGAAATGTTCCTAACATGTCCACAGAACCCCACGTTTTTATAGCACTAATGAAGTGTGGAAGGCTGGTGCCACAGATAATGCAGCCCCTGCCATGGGGAACCGTGACCAGACCTTTGCTGCCACAGAAACCAGTCCTTTTATCCTAATGAATGGTTTTTCTATTTTATAAACTGTGGGGTGACTGTCAAATGATAAAGCATGCACTAAGTATAATTTTATTGCTAGAGAAATAACATTGTCGTGATCTGACTTTTCCCCCCATGACGGGTCAGAAGTAAAGAGACAGCAGAAAGCATTTGTGTCTGGCCACAGTGCAGAAAGTCTTGTCAGTTGTGGAAAGTAATCTGGTGTGTGGCACCCTGTGTAAAAATGTCTTCAGTTTAGAACATGAAGCTCAGCAGCTACACCCTGCTCTGTGGACTCCTTTAGCATGTCCGGGAAACGGTGTGGAGCTGTGCAATTCTATGACATTGTGATGGAAAAAAGTGACATATTCTTTTCCCTGTTTCAAAGAAAAGTATTTTTGTTTATAGTGTGTTTTTACTTTGGAAATTTTTCAACTGTACATTTTATTTTACCTATAGTTGTATTTTTCACAAGAAAATGTGGTTTTAATTGTTCTTTCTGTACTTCATTGTTTTCAGTAAACCCTGTGTAGGTACATGTCATTTGCTTCATAGATTCTGTCTTGAAGTGGACATTTTTGTTCATACCCTTTTGCCATAGTATTACTCAGAAGATTCATTCGGTGCTAGAATTAGTTTAGCTTTATAAATGGGACTGTGTGAAACACTGCATTTAATTTCATATTTCATAAAATAAATTTCTTACCAAACTAGCACTTGATTTATAAGTGATTTGTCAACGTAAAAATTATTGCCAGGCATAGTAGTGCATGCCTTTAATCCCAGCACTTGGGAGGCAGAGGCATTCAGATCTCTTGAGTTCAGGCCAACCTGGTCTACATAGCTCCAGGACAGCCAGAGCTACATACTGAGACCTTGTCCCCCTAGTACCCCCCACACCCCACAAAATTAACTACTGATACAGTTTGATGGCCCAATGAGTATAGGCACTTGCAGCCAAGCTTGACAACCTGAGTTCCAAGACCCACGCTGTGGAATAAGAGAACCAACTTCTGCAGAAGTCATGTCCCTACACAGACACACATCAGGCTGTATGCAGTGTTACACACAGCTTTCCTAGCTCTCAGAACTGGCAGTGGAGTTCTCCTTCGGTGCCTTTAACCCGTAAGCACACTAGTGTAGCTTCCTTAAGTTGGATGGCATTTCAAGTGGTTTAGCTGAAACAGTGAATGTATGACCTTGTGTTGTTTGTTTTTGTTGCCAACAGGATGCCTTGTTTGTGAAGACTTAACAGTGTCATTCTAAACGATGGCCTTTTTTAGGATTCAGAAGCAGTTGTAAATCATCAAACTTTTGTTTATTTTACCACCGTTTAGTGCCTTACTCCCTATCTAGAAAGCAGTGTTACTGTCCAATGCCCAAATAAGACATGTTTACGTGGGCAAATCTGTTGTCTTGACTTTGAGAACAGACAGTTCTTACACTTAAAACTTCAGTAAACTGACAAGAATTGAAGTTAACATGCCCCTTGGTTTAAGAATAAAACACTGTCAGCTGGACGTGGTGGCGCACGCCTTTAATCCCAGCACTCGGGAGGCAGAGGCAGGCGGATTTCTGAGTTCGAGGCCAGCCTGGTCCACAAAGTGAGTTCCAGGACAGCCAGGGATATACAGAGAAACCCTGTCTCGAAAAACCAAAAGAAAAAAAAAAAAAAAAAAAAAAAAAAAAAAAAAAAAAAAAAAAAAAAAAGAATAAAACACTGTTAATACTGGGTTAAAATGAATATCTGAGTTAGGCTTACATATTTATTTCTGGTGATCGTCTTATTCAAAGCAATATTCTTAGCAGTTTTACCTGCTGTTTGGCTCAGTGGTACCAAGTCATAGGAATTTCTCTCGGGGTCAAATGTTCCATTTCTGAAGGTTTTAGAAACCTACTTTGGGAACAGAAGCGACCTATTAGGCTTATTTTATGTAACAGCAATGCTGTTGGCAAGAGAATTATGAGATTTCATTTTATAAGCAGAGGAGAGCAGGACGCAGCCATATTCCATTCTGATAGTATTGACCCTGGACACCATATCTTTCTAACATGGAGCTGATACGTCTATATACCTTTACCTTCATGTTGAATTAAAGTATAAGGTGCATTTTTGAACTTCTTTTTCATGAATAAATCTCTCAAGGTTAATCTTATTAAGGAATACCCATTTCTTTATTGGTTTTTGTTGTTTAAAGCAGGGTCTCACACTCTAGCCCAGGCTGGTCTAGAACTCACTATTAATTCATTGGCTCCAAATCCATGGCAGCCCACCTGTCTCAGCCTCCAGAATGCTGGGATCATAGGCATGAGCCACCATGCCTGGCTTTCCGTTCCCTTGTGAACTGCAGTTGCCCTCAGCCTATTCACAGCTGAGTCCTGTTGTAAACCATTTCACATTTGAAGGCCAGGTCCTGTGATCTTCCCTTAAGACCCTGCTGCTCAGAGGAATTTCACCTCTCGATTATTCTTACAGCATAGGAAATATCAGCCTCAGGCCGTAGAGGAAAATAGGACTATCTTATAGCCACACACCAGTCCTTTCTCTATAGGAAGCTAAAGAAATGTTTAGTTGGTTAGTGTTTGCCAGGGAATTTGAAATGTATGATGTAGGAAAACATATAGGTTGTAGACAAATAGGTGAAGCACATGTTGCCATAAGCTAGGAAAATGTTAAGAAAGATTGGATTTTCCTACTTATAGAGATCTGGAGGGTGGGGATGTAGCTCAGTGCTTTACCCTGGCTAACATGTCTGAGACCCTGGGTTTTCTCCCCAACCCTCATCCCTCAAGCACACATAGAGAGAGAGCTGGGGTAATTTCATGTAAAAGTTAATTCTGTGTTGATATTTGTTACTACCCCAGAAAACTGGTTGCCAAAGGGGCCTCCTTGCCATTTTGATATAACCTAGTTACTACTTGATCTCTAATAAATCTAAATTTATGGTGACTTATCACAGTAAATTGAACTAGAAACTGTCCATTTTCCTATGGTTTTGCCAAATTGGAAATATTGATAAGATAGCAATTAATCATATTTTTAAATGTTTAATAAATTTTCCTATTTTTGAAAGTTCTAAATTTATTTAAATTTCTGAAACTTGAAAATGTATAGATGGGATTACTCATTAGGGCTATTTTCAAAGCTTCACATTTTTAAGCTAATTTTTAAATTAATTTACCATTTATTCTCCTTGAAGCAGATAAATTCTAACCTATAACTCTAAAGATGCAGCTGTTTGTGTTTGTGTATTGTGTCCATCGCTGGTTCAAATGAGTGGTTGAAGAAAGGGTCTCCTTCCCGTTTCCTCACAGTCCTGTCTCTACTGCATGGGGAGGGGTTACTGATACAGCTGTGTTTCAGGTGTAGGGAACGAAGCTTATTGTAGTTGCAGAATGCAATTCTTTTGGTTTGTTTTAAATGTTTTAGTTTCACAAAAATGCTTTTCAAATACAGTGAAATAGCCCAAGATATGCATTAACCCAGATACACAGCTGTTAGCATCTATGTTCACAAATGCATGTTTTTGAAAATTACCTCTATAAAGAACAACTAAGGCTAAGGATACAAAAGCTTGCATTTGTAGTCCAGAATTTTCAATTGGTCCATTATACCATGTATGGAAATGTGAAAGACAATTTTGTATATTTGTTACTAACTCAGATCATTAAAGTGAAAACAATTTTTTAAACAAAATCAGAATGTGTTTGGATTTTTTACCTTTCTGTTTTAAGATTTAAAAGCAGCAGGTATTGTATAACTAAAAGCTATATATCATGTTTATATTTCTTGGAGAATACATAGAGTATTACCAGACTAGGTTATATGGTGCCAGCACTTGGAAGACAGCAGCAGGCAGTTGGAGGCCAGTTAAAGCTACATAGTGAAACTACATCTCAAACCTAGACCCACATATTTCAAGTGAAGTTACTGTCAGCATTTAGTCTCTTGTTCAGGCTATTAAAAACACTGGTTTGGGGGCTGGAGAGATGACTCAGCAGTTAACACTGGCTGCTTCCTCTTCTAGAGGACCTGGCTTCAATTCTCAACAACCACATGGCAGCTGACAACTATAACTCCAGTTCCAGGGGATCAAATAACTTTAAACATACATGCAGGCAAAATAGCAATGCACATAAATTATATGAAAAAATATACTTCTAGGCAAAGCTTTATAATAACAATAATTCAAATTAAAACAAACAAAGCACTGTTTCTTCATCCCTTACACAGAAAGGCCTTACAAGAGCTAGATGCATGTTCTTGCAGGGGGTCTGGGTTTGATTACCAGAGCCCACATGGCAGCTCACACTTACTTATCTATAACTCTAGTTGCAAGGGATCTAACACCCTCTTCTGACCTCCACAGGCTTGAGGCATGCAAGACATACACAAACACATATGCAGACAGAAACTCCTAAAAGAGAAATCAGTTAACCCGGCAGAGTACTTCAGCACAGGCGCTAACGATGCTCGGCTAGCTGGAAACTGCTGTTCATTCTAGTGTTTCCCACATAGTGCTTTAGAAATCGTCACAGAGGGGCTGGAGAGAGCGCCTTGTTTAAGAGCACATTCTCTCAAAGGGCCCAACTATTCTTCTCAGTTTCCACCAGGCAGCTCACCAGCATCCATAACGCTGGACCAGAGGATGGAATCTCTTCTGACCTCCACCGGCATCAGACACTCCACGGAGCACACACATACATGCAGGCGAAACACTCAACAAGCAAAATTATTCAAACGATTTATATTGCAAAGCTGAAGGGTAGCCCTTACACTGTTAATGTTTCCTTACTGTCTGGTCCTAGCATCTTTCTAAGATGTATTCACATCTCAAGAGAAGTTCTCTGAGCTATCTATCCCTGCCCTTGAGATATTTCTGGACCTGTGAGGTGGCTCAGCAGCTGAAGCATTCAAGCCTGCTGGTCTGAGGTGGTTCCCTAGAACCCGTGTAAAACTGTAGGCAGAACCGACTCCACAAAACTGGCCTCTAATCTCCACATGTGCTCCTTGGCATCATACACAAAATTTAATTAAAAACCAATACTAACCAATACTACATCTTTTTCTTCCAAATAGAAAGATTTGATTAGCTTTATACCTCACCTGTCCTGTGCCTCGGCTTGAAAAAATCATCAGTTTGAAAAGTGTGCTCCAAAATTAAGCTAAGCTAGATTGTTGGCCATTTTTAGTTATACATATATCTCCTCTTCAGCTACAATGAATTATTTAGTGCTAAGTGGTTTCAAATGAAAGGAAGGTACAATTACCTATTTGTCTTACCTATTTTCTGATGTTAGTCAGGAGTCAAGAAATTGCCTTGTTATGTTTTACACATAGCTGTGATGTTTACTTTTTATCCAAGTGGAGATTATTAGAGTTGTAAGCTGACATGTATGGAGGTACTGGGGACTGAAACTGAAGCAGCATGTGATCTTAACCACTCAGCCATCTCTCTAGCTCCTACATCTTATGTTTTTAAAGTAGCATACAAGGTAGTGTGTGTGTGTAATCATATTTTGAACTTATTCACCCCCTTAACCCTCTGCCCTTCCTCATCTCCTACCTCTCTTTCACTAGTCCCCTTTTCAAATACTCTTGCCTTGTGTTTCACATCACACCCATTTCATCACCCTTGCCTGCCCTCTTTAAAGATCTTCTCCCTCATCCCATTTCTACTTTCATGACCACATATGCACACACACACAAATTCCTCATGAGAACACAATGTCTTGCTTAACATGTCCTTCAGTTCTATCCACATATTACAGGCCTGAGAGTCCTTGTGGAAAGATGGCCTCTAAAGAGGTGATTAAGATTACATAAGCGCCGGGCGTGGTGGCGCATGCCTTTAATCCCAGCACTCGGGAGGCAGAGGCCGTCGGATTTCTGAGTTCCAGGACAGCCTGGTCTACAAAGTGAGTTCCAGGACAGCCAGGGCTATACAGAGAAACCCTGTCTCAAAAAAACAAAACAAAACAAAACAAAAGATTACATAAGGGAGGATACCAAATCCCATACTAATGGTAGTAGCTTTGTTCTTGTTTCATACCATCCATGTATGCCAGGCTAGCCTCGAGCTCACAGAGAGTCACCTCACTGCTGGAATTAAAGTTGCATGCTGCCAACCCACCAAGGAGAAACAGCAAAGGAGTATAAAGGCAGCCTTCTGCAAACTGGAGAGGCAGGAGAAACCACACCAGCCAATGCTTCAAACCTGTGCTTCCAGCCTTCAGAACTGCTGTGCTCCTTTTTCTTGGGGAGATGTAAACAAGTGTTCACTGCAGAAAGTGTATGATGACAGACCAAAGTGAGGTTCCATGCAAGTCCAGCTTGGTTAGCAGAGCTGATCTGGCTTGTTACAGGAGCGTGAAAAACCCTCAACAGCCACTCCACCCCAGTATGAATAACAGCTGCTTTTATATCTGTGTGTGTGCGTGTGTGTGTGTGTGTGTGTGTGTGTGTGTGTGTGTGTGTGTGTGCATATATAAATGCATATGAGGATTGCCTGGAGCTAGAGTTACAGGCAGTTCTGAGCTACCTGATATGGGTGCTGGGAACTGAACTTGGGTCCTCTTCAAGAACAATATGGCCTCTAAGCCACTGAACCTTTTCTCCAGCAGGCAGGTGAGAAAAGCTTCTCTCTTTTTTTTTTAATTTATTTATTATATGTAAGTACACTGTAGCTGTCTTCAGATACTCCAGAAGAAGGCATCAGATTTTGTTACGGATGGTTGTGAGCCACCATGTGGTTGCTGGGATTTGAACTCTGGACCTTCAGAAAAGCAGTCGGTGCTCTTAACCACTGAGCTATCTCTCCAGCCCCCTGAGAAAAGCTTCTTAAAGGTTGCTTATTTGAATGTGAATATCTCCCTCCCTTTTTATTATTTATTTGTTGGTTTTGTGAACAGGTAGGCTATGCTGCTCTGGATCTTATTATGTAGACCAGATTACCCTGAAATGTGGCATTACCTCCAACGGAGCCTCCCAAGTCCTGGGTCTACAAGTGTAGTGAGCCTCCTGGCCTGCCTCGGAAAGTTTCTTCTTGTATTTGTATACCAGTTTTCTTGCATAGGGGCTTTTTTGTTTGTTTGGTTTTTGTTTTTGAGTCAAGGTTTCTATGTAGCTTTGACTGTTTTTGCATCTCTGTAGAGTAGGCTGGCCTCAAACTCACAGATCCACCTGTCTCTGCTTCCTGAGTGCAGGGATTAGAGGTATGCGCCACCACTGCTCTTCCATCTTCCTTGTAGTTGCTATTTGCATGGTGCATTTTTTGTGCTTTTATTTTCAATAAATTCATGCATTTATTGGTGCTGTGACTTGAACCTCCAGGACCTGGTGCATGCTTGGCATGCACCACTTGATTATACTCCTACCAAATATATTTATTTTTATGGATATTTTTCCTCCATGTATGTCTGTGCACCATAGACATCTAGTGCCTATGGAGACCAGAAGAGGGTGCCAAATCCCTTGAAACGAGACTTACAAATGGTGTGAGCCAACTCATGGGTGCTTGGAATAGAACCTAGTCCTCCGCAAGGGCAGCAGGTGTTCAGCTCTAGTTTGGCATTTCTATTCTTTTATTTGTTTACTTTTTGTTTGTTGAGATAGGTAGGGTCTCCCTGCCGACCAGGCTGGACCTGAACTCAGGCTATTAATCCTTCTTCCTCAGATTCTTCCATGATGGGATTACAACTGTGTTTCACCAAGTCTAACTAAGTAGATATTAATTTTTTCTTTGTGTTTTCAGACAGGCCCTTTCTACATAGCTCTGACTATGCTGGTACTCACTATGTAGATCATGCAGAGATCTGTCTGGTTCTGCCTCCCGAGTGCTGAGATTAAAGGCACCTGCCACCATGCTTGGCTAGTAAATATTTTTTCTTTTTAATTTTTAAAAAATTTTTTATGTAAATGACACACTGTTGCCATCTTCAGCCGCACCAGAAGAGGGCACCAGATCCCATTACTGATGGTTGTGAGCCACCATGTGGTTGCTAGGAATTGAACTCAGGACCTCTAGGAAGAAACAGTCACTGCTAAGCCATCTCCCCAGCCCAGTAAATATTTTCTAATATAGCCTTTCAATTTTTTTTCACTATAATTTTTGTTTTGGTCAGTTGCTGTAGAATTTACTACATATATTAATCTTACCAGAGTCTGCTTCAAATTTATGAGCCTGGTAAAGTATGGAAATGTCACTTCAAATAGTTCTAGTCCCTTTCTCCCTTTTTTGTTGTATTGTGATACATACTGCCTCCCGTAATATGAGGATCCTAACAGTGCAGTCCTGTGGTTATTGGTTTATCATTTGGAGTACGTTCCTTAGCACAGCTTTGCTTCCACATAACTCTACACATATCATATAATTGCTTAAAAAAAATCATCCTAATAGACAAGCAGTGGTGGCACACGCCTTTAATCCCAGCACTCGGGAGGCAGAGGCAGGTGGATTTCTGAGTTCGAGGCCAGCCTTGTCTACAGAGTGAGTTCCAGGACAGCCAGGACTACACAGAGAAACCCTGTCTCAAAAAAAAAAAAAAAAAAAAAAAGCAAAACAAACAAACAAACAAAAAACAAATTGATCAGGAGTTAAGAGTTTCCCCTGCTGTTTGCAGAGGGTCTGAGTTCAGTACTCCTGTCAAAAGGCTCACAATGGCTGTAACTCCAGCTCCAAGGGATGAAAGTACTCTAGCGTCCTCAGACACCTACATACATGAACAAACACCATCCCCTCCCACCCTCACAAAAGTGCACACACACACAGAGGCACTTAAAAACAATACAAATAAAAAGATGTTAGAATGGCAACAACCTCACTTAAAGTCTCTCTGACCACCTGCGGCCTGACTCCTTTCCCAGGTAGGGAAGGAGATTCCACTAGGAATCTCAGAAGACTGACTGCCTGCCTTTCAACTGAAGATCTCCAGTCCCGAATCTTTGAGAGCTAGACTTTTTAACTGTATTCATTGTGATCCTGTCAGATGTGCCTCAGGAACCACGCCTGATCTCAGTACATTCTTTAGCAACTGTTTGAAAGACAATGATGTCAAAACCTACCGGACTCCTAAACGAGACCATTGTAAAGACGATGGAGTGCCTGCCCCTTGGGGAAACGCATAACCACTTTGGATATGTCTTATTGTTCCACAGCACACCCTTTCCCCACTTAACTCTCGTGATTAGAATCTACCCCATACTCTCCTAATGATCTCCAACTCTGCCCCTACTGCCTCATCCTGAAATTCTTTTGTAGTGCGGAGAATCAGGGCTTGTCTGAGTTGGGGGCGATCGGGCTGTTACAGCGGAGCTGCGCCTTGCAGCCCACCGGTGCTGACAGTCCTCAGCCTTCCTGGGCTTAAGGCTGGTTTATTTAGGTGACTGGCTGGGTTACTGTAGTGAATTCTCCATCTCCACTCCACAGCATGGAGCCTCTGATGTCTGCTCCTCCGGATAGGCAGCTGCCGCTGGAGAAGCAGAAGCTGTCTCTGTGTCCTCACACCTGTGTGACCAACTCCCCTAATTAATGGCCTGTTGTTGTATCATTTTCATCAGGGACATCCAGAGTCAGTTTTCCTACAAACTAAGCAAATCAAGGTTCATTTAAGGGAAGTTTTTGAAGTAGCTGTTTGATCTTTGTTCCAACCCCGGGAGGCCTCTTCCTGGGGTTCTGTTCTATAGGCTGCCCAGATAACCCACTGTATCCTGAATCTCCTCCTCCCAGTTAGTTTCCTCTTGCCCCAACACCACGGTTCTCTTCTTGTGTCTTATATTTTTGGTTGTGAGCCTAGCTTTTAACGGCTGAGCCATCTCTCCAGCCCCTCTTCTTGTGTCTTCAGGCTCGATTCTCTCCACTATAGTTGCATGTAAGTCGGTTCCTTTCAAAAAGGTTAGAAATTATCTCCCTCCTCCCCAACCTCAACTGAGACAGGTTTTCCCTGTAGAGTCCTGGCTGTCCTAGAACTCACTTTGTAGACCAAGCTGGCCTTGAGCTCAGAGATCTGCCTGGCTCTGCCTCCTTAGTGCTGGGTTTGGAACTGGAGTTATAGATGGGTGTGAGCTGCTGTGTAGATACTGGGGATTGAACCCTGATCCTCTGGAAGATGAGTCAGTGCTCCTAACTACTGAATCATCTCTCAGACCCTATTATTCTGTCGGGGGGGGGGGGGGGGGGGAGGAGCTTGTCTTAGTTCGGGATTCTATTGCTGTGATGAAGCACTGAACAAAAGCAACTCGAGGAGGAAAGGGCTTATTTTCATCTTAAAGCCCACCACCCATGAGACAACAAGGCAGGCACCAACTGGAGCTGATGCAGAAGCTGTGAAGGTACTGCTTACTGGCCGGCTCAGCCTGCTTTTTTTGCACTACTAACAGTGGGCGGGGCCTCCGGGGCCCTCCCACATCACTAATTAAGAAAATGTCCTACAGCTTGCCTATGGCTGGATCTTATGAATGCCTTTGTTCAATTGAGAATGATAAAGGTAGTAAGCACCTGTAGTCCCAGCTAGTCAGAAGACTGAGGCAGGAGGATTGCTTGAGCACATTCCGCCAACACTCTCAGCAGCCAGAGGCAAGCCCATCTCAGTGAGTTCATGGCTAACCTGGTCTACATAGAAAGGTCCTAGCCAGTCAGAACAGCATTGTGAGACCCTGTTTAAAATAAATAAAATAAAATTAGAAAACCTTTTTTTTTTAAGATTTATTTATTATATGTAAGTACACTGTAGCTGTCTTCAGACACTCCAGAAGAAGGCATCAGATTTCGTTATGGATGGTTGTGAGCCACCATGTGGTTGCTGGGATTTGAACTCAGGACCTTCGGAAGAGCAGTCGGCGCAATTAACCACTGAGCCATCTTGCCAGCCCCCAAATTGGAAAACGTTTAAATAGAAAAGGAAATGATAATAAAACCTGTTTGAAGCTAGAGGTGTGGATCAGTGGTACAGGAATTGTGAACACGTGACTCCCAGGGTTGGTGTCCTAGCTCTAAACCAGATGAACAAAAACTACAAAAGGCTGCCCCAGGCATCACTGTTTTACACTGCTGCAGAAAACAGGAACAGGAGATCTCTCTCTCTCTCTCTCTCTCTCTCTCTCTCTCACACACACACACACACACACACACACACACACACACACACACACAAACATCGTGCCAGAACAGAATAGATGAATGAATCATAAACTTTCTGTTCTGTTTCCTACCTCTTGACTGGTTTGGACTTGTTCTTAGACTATTCTACATCAAGCAAAGTTCTTCCCATAGGCTAGACATAGCTTTCCCACAGCTAGAAATAGCTAATGATGAAAGTGATTTTCAAGCATTTTGTACAAGGAATAAAAACATTGTTCATGAGCCAGCCCTGGTGGAATGTGCCTGTAATCCTAGCCCTTGGGAAGCTAGAGATCTCAAGTTCAAAGCTAGCCTGAGCTACACGTGGTTGAGGGCAGGCTAAGGATCTCAAGTTCAAGGCTAGCCTGAGCTACATGTGGAGTGAGGGAAGGTTTGGTAGGCAGGAAGAGACACAAGACAAACCTCCAAACAAAAACTAATGTACAATATTAACAGTCTGGAGCTGGGCGTGGTGGCGCACGCCTTTAATCCCAGCACTTGGGAGGCAGAGGCAGAGGCAGGTGGATTTCTGAGTTCAAGGCCAGCCTGGTCTACAAAGTGAGTTCCAGGACAGCCCGAGCTACACAGAGAAACCCTGTCTCGAAAAACCAAAAAAAAAAAAAAAATATATATATATATATATATATATATATATATATATATATATATTAACAGTCTGGGTACACGATGCCAATATTTTTATAGTATAGGAAGAAAAAAGAACAAAGCAAAATAGGCCAAAAGCTGTACAGCTGAGCATTGAATTAAAAAGGAATGGAGAGGAAAGAAACTTACTGTCTGTGACACTTGTTAGTTACAGGAGAAATTTAAGATTTTTTTTTGGTGGCTCCTAAACAAATTTTTAAAAATTATGAAGCTGGTGTGCTGGCAAGTATGTGTGGGTGTCCCCTGCAGAGAAGGGTCTTATGCATAGTAGACAATTATCCTAACACCAAACTACATACATCCCCAGCCCAAAGGTGATTTCTTTCAGAGCTTTATATTTTTACTAGAATAACCAAAGTATCCACTCCATTCCTAAGACTATACAGATGGGAGAGAAACCTTCGAGGTTCAAATATGATCATTTACCTGGCTGATTTTCCAGTTTGGTAGGAATTAAGATATATGTGTGCTGAAATGATTAGATTATCTGTATAAATGGGACCTGGGTGGTGGTGCATGCCTGTAATCCCAGCACTTGGGAGGCTGAGGTAGCAGCAATGTCATAAGTTTGAAGCTAGCTTGAGCTACACATATGATTAGTTCCAATCCACCATAGGTTTATACAGCAAAACCCTACTTCAACACAAAATATACAAGTAAATAATAATGTGTTTAATAAGTGCAACAAATGGGAAAATCTGTGTAGTGAAGAAGGTGGGAAGAAGGTTAGGTCTCCTCAGGTATATTCACTGTAGATAGAAAGTGCCAGCATTCTAACTAGGCTAGACAAACACACCACAAACTCGTGAAAAATGCCTCAGTCATACATAAAATGCCAAAAGTGGTCACTACGCAAACCTGCCTTTTTTCAAAAGATCCAATGTTAGTATTTGTCAAGATTTATTTTCCAGGATGGTGAAATGGGTCAATGGTTATGAGAACTTGCTGTTACCATGACCATAAAGACCCGAGTTCAGAGTCTGCAGAGGCCAGAAGAGGGCATCAGAAACCCTGGAGTTGGAGTTACAGACCAGTGGTTGTGAGCAGGAACATGGGTACTGGGAACTGAACTCTGATCTTTTGCTAGTACAGCAAGAGCTCTTACAGTTGAATCATCTCTCTAGTCCCCGCCCCCCATTTAGCGTTTCTTCTTGGCTCGCCCCCAGTGCAGGTATGCTGTAAAAGGGCTGCTTGCCGCCTCCTCACTCTCTTACTCTCTTGCTCTCTTACCATCTTACACTCTTCCGTCTCTGTCCCTTCTCTCCCCATTGCCCTCACCCCCCGCCCCCGCATGTGCTCATGGCCGGTTTCTACTCCTCTAACTCCTCTCCCCTCTCCCCTCTTCTCTCTCTCCCCCCCCCACCCCCTTAACTCCCCTCCCCATACCCTAAATAAACTCTATTCTATACTATACTCCTTGTGTGACTGGTATCTCAGGGGGAAGGGATGCCTCAGCATGGGCCCGCAGAGAAACCCCATTCCCCCCACAACATACCACGCCTCCACCAAGCATATCCCTTCCTTCTTTTTTATAAAACACAACACACACCCCCAAAAGAGGTAGAAATCTATAGAAAGGGCAACAGTTGTGAACACATGCCTTTATTCCCACTCAGGAGATAGAGGTAGCCAGAGATTTTCGAGTTCGTGGCTAGCCTAGTCTACAGAGCAAATTCTAGGACCGCCAAGGTATATAGAAAGACCCTGACTTTCTTCAAAAGAAGAAGGGAAGGGCACGGTCATGCATCTGTCAGCTGGGTTAATAATCTCCAACATCTTTCAACCTTGCGGACTTAACCCAGCATTGGGTCCCTGGTTTCTCTACCTCAACTACCCAAGAAACTGAAGCGTCCCAGCAGCAACCCTCTCTCCTTCCCCCTCCAGTTTGTTCTTCCATGCTCCCCTTCCCGGTGCTCACCAGACCCAGGGTTAATTTAGAATCAACACAGATTTCCTTGGCAGGAAGCCCCATGATCTTTGTTGTTGCGGTCCTCTGACCTCTAGACATTGCTCTCCTAGGCTAGATAAGGTTTTGTTTGTTCTTTAGAGGGACAGGAAGGAAAAAACTCCAAGTATTTATTATCGTGACACACATGGGAGCATTTATGGTCCAAATACGAATTGCTAAATGTCGGTTCAGGTAATTCTCATTAAAAGCCCAGCCAACCTGGTACTCAACCTAATACTCGCAGGTGAGAGCAGAGAGCACTGAGACCTGGAGCAATAAGGCTCTGGCTGGGGCGAGGGCAGACCCTGGAGAGACACTTTGGGACACAGCGGGTCTAGCCCCGGGCTAGTACCGACTAGTATTGGAAAAGCCACGCCTGGCCAAGTACTTTCTACCTGGGCACCGCCCGCCTAGAGCGGCCTGGGGCGTTTTGGAGCGCAGAGGCTTGGAGCCAGTCCGTGAAACACGTGATCGCCAGAGGCGGAGCCCGCCGGGAGCCCCGCCCCCGGGAGTTAACTGGAGGCTTCGGCGCGGGCGCGCAGTCTTTGGAGCAGCGGCGCGGGTACGGAGTCTGTCCCGCCGCTGTCATGGCCACGGTTCGGGAGAAGGCGGCGGCGCTGAACCTGTCGGCTCTACACAGCCCTGCACAGAGACCTCCGGGTGGGTCGGAGGGCCGCGGCAGCGTGGGGCGGGCTCGGGCTGTGGGCGGGCGGTGCGCTCCGCGGGCTGCGGGGCCGGGAGGATCCGCTTTCTCCTCCTGGGTGGGCAGCGGGCAGCGGGCCACGGGCCACGGGCCACGGGCCACGGACCCCGCCGCAGCCAGAGCTCGGCGTTTTAGGAACTTTACCAAACTTCGCTCGCAGTGGGGGTTAGGCTCCACAGCCTGACTTGTGACAAGCGCGGAATTTTGAATAGTTTCCTGGCCAGCGTCTGGAGTACGAACTCTTTGACTGCATGGTGGGAATCAGAGGTCGGTGGATCCTCAGACTTAGAAGATGAAGTATATATTGTGTAAATTTAACACTTTCGCTACAAGCAATGTTTCAGTGAAACCCCCATGTCCCCAATCCCTGCTCTGATAGTTACATTGAGGGTGGGTGTGAGATCTTTGACCCGAATCGGATAATCTGACTCTAACCATATCTCTAATTCTGCAAATAGGGAGATTTGGGATATTTGGATTTGTTTGGATAAGGTGCCACCTTACCCCCTTTCTGGAACTGCGGGGTAGAGAGCTGGAGAAATTGGCTCTCTACCAAAGCTTTTCATTTGTAAAATGCCAACTTGTGAAACAGTAATTCCTACCCCTAGGTCAGACAAGTGTATCTCAGTGGCCCCACTATTGTGTTTGACTTACTTTACTAATCAATTCTCCACATAATCTCCAAGATCTTAATGATGAATTTTGCTAGAGAACTGCCTTCTCGGTACAGATTATAAAAAAAAAAAAAAAAAAAAAAAAAAAAAAGGTCTCTAGTCCAGCTATAGAGGTGTAAGCCCTCAGTTCTAGCACTGGGGAGGCAGAGGCAAAGCCCTTGAGTTCCAAGTCGGCTCTACACAGAAAGTTCCGAACCAAACAGAGTTAAAAGCTCTGTCTCCAAAAACCAGCAAACAAGAACTGACCACACACTGCTTTCATCTAACAGGCTCTGATTACTTATCACTTGAAACGGCACTGGAAATTGTGGATCGCTTTAGGCTCCCTCTGGTAAATGGGATTCCCGAATTCACCTACTTAACGAGGAAGGTCTTTCCTTACAGCTGAAATGTCAGTTCTGGGCTTTGGACATTTGTGAACAGGTTTTTGGGTGGTGAGAGGGAATGCATTTTAAAACTGGGTAGCTGACTCACGGTGGGAAGGGTTGACCTGTGGCTAGCAGATTCTCACTGAAGGAGAAGACCACTCACTCATTGTCCTCCGCATGAGGCGCCCAGGGCTGAGGGAGCTGCTGCCGGCTCCAGCTGCTCCTGCAGCTGGGTTCTTCCACACTGTGTTGCTCTGTCACAGAGGTAATGGGAACCTGGGTTTTGGTTCCTTGCCATTCCCTGTCTGTGTGCTCTGGCAAGCAGCTTTGTATGTCCCCTTTTCCAGGGATTAGTAACTCTTTCAATGGTTATAAGCACAAGACGGAACCTGATTTATGAGGAAGAAAAAGGGGTTTGTGCTAATCTTCTGCCAGAACTTAAGACACCTGTCTTAATACAGACCAACCAGAAAGTGGTTTGTTATCTTGTTATCCCTTTATACTGTAACCTAAGTCTTTGAATTTGCCTGGTGTCACTTTTCCAAGGAGCTCAGAATACTTCCCATATGCTTTCTCGTTAATCGCTGAAGTAAAGCAGGGGAGGGCGAAATGCCTACTTTTGTAGATATTTCTCTTAGTAAAATGTTGAAATCATTCTTGTCAGGAGAGACTTATTTTATACCTACAGCCAGCCTTTATGGGGGTACCTCAGAGTCAGCCTTTCTCCAGTGCCAGAGAGGAAAGCAAACTTTGGACTGTCAAAGGCAATATCCAGGAAAAGTTGCAGTATCTGTTTCTGTTGTGTGTTGGGTCGGGAAGTTTCCCACTTGGCCTCAGCTGCCCCGCTGTGACATAACCTCTGTGACATTTACTGCTCTCACGAAGTTTCAGCTATTGCCTACTAAACATTTCTCTGAGTCATTTTTATAGATTAATTGATTTCATTTTGTATACGTGTGAGTGTTTTGCCTGCATGTATGTGCGTACACCATGTGTGTGCCTGGTGCCCAAGAAGGACAGAAGAATCATAGGGTCTTCTGGAGTTACCCATCATGGGGGTGGCAGGAACTGAAACTGCCTTCTCTACAGGAGCAGCAGGTGCTCTTAACCACTGAGCGTCTCTCTCCAGCCTGAGTAATGGCTTTGGAACTGCTGTCAAGGGACTGCAGAGATGACTCAGTAGCTAAGAGCACTGGCTTCTCTTCCAGAGGACTCAGGTTAGACTCTTAGCACCCTATAAAGGGTTACAACTTTCTGTAAGTCCAGCTCCAGGAGTTCCGACCTCCTCTTCTGGCCTTTGTAAGCACCAGGCATGCAAATGGTGCACAAACATACATTTTGACAAACACTTATACACATAAAATGATGGAATGAACCTGAAAAGATAAAAATAAAACTTTATACATACCTGGCAAGTGTTCTTCCACTGAACTCTACCCCCAGATTTTTTTGTTTTTGTTTTGGGAGGGGTGGTGGGTTATAAGAACTATTTATGGAGCTGGAGAGATGGCTCAGCGGGTAAGAGCACCCGACTGCTCTTCCGAAGGTGATAAGTTCAAGTCCCAGCATCCACATGGTGGCTCACAACCATCTGTAACGAGATCTGGCGCCCTCTTCTGGAGTGTCTGAAGACAGCTACAGTGTACTTACATATAATAAATAAAATAAATCTTAAAAAAAAAAAAAAGAACTATTTATGTGTACGTGTAAGTTTGTGTGCCACATGAGAGTAGAAAGCCACAGAGACCAGAAGAGGGTGTCATCATTTCTGGATCTGACCAGGTGGTTGGGAGCTGCCAAATGTGTGCTGGCACCTGGGCTCAGGTCCTCTGAGCAGCAAGTGTTCTTAACTTCTGAGCCATCTCCGGTCTTCCAACTGTTTGTTTATGAATGAGGACAGGATTTTCTGCTGTGGCTCAAGCTTACTTCACATGGACATTCCTTTACCTCAGCCTCCTGAGTGTGCCGAGACCATGTTCAGTGGACTGTAATGTGTCCCTTAAATAAAATTCTCTTAAATCCTAAATGATTTAATGGTGAGGTGAGCTTTTATTCTTAGTACTAGGGAGGCAGAGGTCTTAAGATCAAGACTGGCCAGGGCTACATAGTGAGACTTTGTCTTTAAAAAAAAAAAAGGTCCTCTGGTCTATAAGCTGTCGTGTCTCCTTGGGCTCCTCTAGATACTGGTAGTTTTCTCCCTGGTTTGAGCTGACTTTGCTTATTGTTGTACACAGTTAGCTACATGAACATATGATTGCAACAGTAGAGTTAGGTAGTTTGCCAGAAGTTGGATTTTATTAATGAAGGGTGGGATCCAAGAGTGAAACACAGAACGGTGGAATTCCTGAGTCTACGCTGTTTGAATCTGAATGCCTTAACACACACTCCCCTCCTGAACAGTATTTCATCCACCCAAGCTTTCCTAACCTAGGCACTGTGGACACTTTCTCTGTTGTGGGAGCCATGCTGTGTATTGTGGGACTTTTAGCATTTCTAGATGTCAGTAACCCCTTCCTTCCCATTGATAAATAAAACATGTCCCCTGACAGATCTGATGAGGATGTAAAACGATCCACTGTGAACCATTGGGTTAACCTTTACAAATGTTTTTCTAGTAGTTAGCAATAATCTACAACTAACAAATGTTCATTAACCTGTGTTAAAGCAATATTGAGATGGCTCATAAAGCTGCTAAGTTATTTGAACTCTGTAACTGTAAGGAAACTTGAAAACTATGTACTAACTCTATTTCTTAAAGTTTTATAGGGGAAAAATGAGTTATTTCAATGATTTTTTTTTTAATTTCAGTCCAAAGCTCTAGAATGAAAATATCATTTCATGCTTGGTAACATATACCTTTAATCCCAGGACTTGAAAGGTCAAGGGATTAAAGGTAGATCTCTGTACACTAAAGACCAGGCTGGTCTACATGGGTAGTTTCAGGCCAGCCAGAGCTGTGTGGTGAGATCATTTCAAGAGCAAATGAACAAAGTAGCATGTTTTCAGGAGTCATGTGTGCATGTACCCCTCTGTCACAGCCTGGCTACAGAATGCATGCTGATGTACCTGTAGGCACTTGCATGGTTAGAGCGGCTTCCCCTGACTAGGCTTTCTCAGTAAGGGTGAACTGCTGTTTTCAGTTGATCCCGAGTGTCCCTTGTAATCTGAGTAAATGTAATGTCCTACCATGGCGGATTTATGAGTTGGCTTTAAAGGAATTATTGGTTAATAACTTCATCAATGATCAGCATTTCAAATAAATGACTAAAGGTTGGAATTCTCTTGAAAATGTAACTTGCCAGGCAGTGGTGGCGCATGCCTTTAATCCCAGCACTTGGGAGGCAGAGAAAGGTGGATTTTTGAGTTTGAGGCCAGCCTGGTCTACAGAGTGAGTTCCAGGACAGCCAAGGCTATATAGAGAAACCCTGTCTTGAAAACCAAAAAAAAAAAAAAAAAAAAAAAAAAAAAAAAAAAAAAAAAAAAAAAAAAAAAAAAAAAAAAAAAAAAAAAAAAAAAAAAAGAAAAGAAAAAAAGGAAAGAAAATGTAACTGACTGTTAATAAACTTTGGGGGCTAGAATTCCTATTTATGAAAAGTGATTTTTGCTTTTCAAATTATTGTTTTCAAGCAAATAAAAAATGTTTAGTAAGCAAGGCATGGTGGTGCACGCCTTTAATCCCAGCACTCGGGAGGCAGGGCAGGCGGATTTCTGAGTTCGAGGCCAGCCTGGTCTACAAAGTGAGTTCCAGGACAGCCAGGGCTATACAGAGAAACCCTGTCTCGAACCCCCCCCCAAAAAAAAAATGTTTAGTAGACTAGGTTTAATGTATCATTTAGGAGGATACCCAGGCATGGTAGTTTTTGCCTGCATTTCACTCAGGAGGTAGAGGTAACAGGGTCATGAATTCAAACTTGCTGCAGCTACCATAGCAAGTTTGAGGCCAAGCTGGGTCATAAGGCAGTGCCATTAAAAACAACAACAACAACAAGAAGAAACTGAACAAAAAGGAGACCATAATGTTAAGATCTAGGTTTAATGTGTTTTCTTTCCTATAGATCCATCATTCTGTTTGATATTCAATGTGTTTGTATCTCAATGAAGCAAGAACAATTTTGGTCTTTAAATTCTTCTAATTAGCAGTATAGACCTGAGACCAAGCTTAACTATATTATTCAACTGCTCTAGTGGTTGGTGAAAGAACCAAGATACAGAGATGAAATCTCTTGACCAGATACTGTAGCTTAGTTTTAGATTCTTAGATTAATTTAAATTTTTAAATTAATTTTTATTTTATATGTATGGTTGTTTTACTTGCACGTAAGTCTGCATCATGTATGTGTGGAAATTGGAGTGTTGGGTCCCTCTCCTGGAATTGGATTTATAGTTGTAAGCAGCCATGTAGTTGCTACAACTCAAACCCAAGTCCTCTGGAAGAATAGACAGTGCTCTTAACACAGTCCTGGTGTTTTAGAACACCATTGACCAAATGGAAAATAGCTTCAAGATGAAGAGTTTATTTATTTTGGTTTTATTGATTGATTGATTGATTGATTTTATTTTTGAGAGAGGGTCTCACTGTAGTTTTGGCTGCACTGGATTGGCCTGCCCACTGGGGGCCAGGATTAAAGATAGTCACAGCCCCTGGCTTCAAGATGTCGACTTTTCAGGAGTTGCCCAGCTCATATGCTACTGAGGCTGTAGGACACAATCTGAAGCTTCAGTTGTGACTGCTTCCTCGCCTTAGAAACACTCATTGTGCACTCTCTGGTTTCTTGAATTCTCTAGAAGTTACAGCAAGTTTTATTTGGTTAGCATTCTTTTCAGGTCTTAATGGTTGATAGGATAGATCCCAAGCAGCACTGGGGGATCTGTAGTCAAAACTGGTTATCCTGGTATGAGTTTTGACACATTGACCTGTCGTGTCCTCCGTTCACTATGGGTTGCTGTATCTGTGTGAACTTGAGCTTTGGGTCTGTGGGTGGTGATGCTTGAGGGGAAATACCTGGGAATGCAATGCGGTGCTTGGGAACTAATGGTCAGTGAGCACAGAGGGACTTGAAAAGGCTGGCTTTTATCTTGCCTGGAGGACTCTGGAAACATTATGTGGCACACAGGTGCTGACTGCCCTGCTCTAACCTGTTCTTTAATCTTTCTTACAGTCTTATCCAACCTGTAAAACGTCCTGATTTCCCACGTTTTAGTAGCAAGCTAATATGGGGAACTTTGTTCCTTGCTTCTTACTTAATTCCTATGTAAGTGTTAGCTTTTTCCCATGCTCTTCGGGATGTATGCCCCTCCCTGTCACCATCCTTTGGTTAGAATTGGTGACTTTGCCTCAACTTTCAGGATTCTTGTACTAACCTACTTTGTGGCTCATGTGTTTTAACCTTGTATCTTTAACACATCACACTCCAGATGGGTGTGAGAACGGTGCCTGAATGCCAGTTTCTTGACCTACAAGGATCACTTCAACCCAGGAGTACTGGGCCATCCTTAGCAACACATTGAAACTTTGTCCTTAAAAGAAAATAAAGCCAGGCGTGGTGGCCCACGCCTTTAATCCCAGCACTTGGGAGGCAGAGGCAGGCAGATTTCTGAGTTTGAGGCCAGCCTGGTCTACAAAGTGAGTTCCGGGACAGCCAGGGCTATACAGAGAAACCCTGTCTCGAAAAACATTAAAAAAAAAAAAAAAAAAAGAAAGAAAGAAAGAAAAGAAAATTGCTGACCTTAAAGTCTGTTTCCCTTATGAGAAAGACAATCTGATATCTCCGAGTTTGCTGTCTTATTTTCCTGTTTACTCCTGTGTGTGGTATATATTACAGAATTCACAATATTCTACTTTATTCCAGGAGTAGTGGCTTCCAGGTGTTTATAAATACCTTGGGAAAGGATTCGTAAATCTTAAAACTATTGAATTTGTTTCTTCTGATCTCTTGCTTCTTTCATTGTTTTACCTTATTGGAATTGCCAAGGAAAGATGAATTCTAATCTTTTATCTTTTAACTGGCTTCTCCTGAGATAGTTTCTTGTAGCCCAGGTTGTCCTTAAACTTTATGCATTGTCAAAGACGACCTTGACAATGTGTGGGCTGACAGACTTACGTGACACCAGTGCCTCTATTAGGAGTACAGGAGAAAGGGTCACTTAAAGGAGCTAGCATAGAAGGAGCTGTGACCAGACGCCACCCCAGCTCATGCAAGCTGGAAATCGGAGCTCACTGCACACTTGACCTACCTAGCTTAAATGGCCTCTGCCTCCTCAGAAGTTCCTAGTGCTTTGGGAAGTCCGTCTGGTCTGTCAGTTTCAGGGACTTCCTGAGGCTCTGAGTTGTTTACTTCCTCAGTCTTCAGGAGCTTCTGTTCAGAACAGCAGTTCTCAACCTGTGGGTTGTGGCCCCTTTGGCAAACTGTCTCAAAAATATTTACATTATGATTCATAACAGTAGCAAAATTACAGTTATGAAGCAGCAACCAAAAATAATTTTATGGCTAGGCATCACCACAACATGAGGAACTACTAAAGAGTCTCAGTTTTAGGAAGGCTGAGAACACTGCTTTAGAACTTAACCTATATTCCTAACACCTAATAACTAATATGTAAGTATTAGGAAAAGCTAGTATTCAATTACTATCTGTGTAACCCAGGGCAAGTATAACACACTGAACCTCAATTTTCTGAAAAAAGGGGTGATTATTAACTATTTCCACAAAGCCATGTGTACTGGCTAGTTTTGTGTTAACTTGACACAGCTGGAGTTATCACAGAGAAAGGAGCTTTAGTTGAGGAAATGCCTCCATGAGATCCAACTGTAAGGCATTTTCTCAATTAGTGATCAAGGGGGAAAGGCCCCTTGTGGGTGGGACCATCTCTGGGCTGGCAGTCTTGGGTTCTATAAGAGAGCAGGCTGAGCAAGCCAGTAAAGAACATCCCTCCATAGCTTCTGTATCAGCTCCTGCTTCCTGCCCTGCTTGAGTTCCAATCCTGACTTCCTTCAGTGATGAACAGCAATGTGGAAGTGTAAGCCAAATAAACCCTTTCCTCCCCAACTTGCTTCTTGGTCATGATATTTGTGCAGGAATAGAAACTGGGACTAAGACACCATGTGTCTGGTTAAATAATAGAAGTCATAGTTTGCCATCCTGTACATACTCAAATGGTAGGTGTTACTGGTAATGATAAAATGGGAATTTGAAGCCCACCTGCAATCTCAGAACTCAAGTAGAGGTAGGATCATCAGTTCAAGGCCAAGCTACTACATAGAGCCAGGCCAGCCTGGGCTACATTAAGACACTGTCTCAAGCTGGCAGTGGTGGCACTTGTCTTTAATCCCAGAACTCAGGAAGCAGAGGCATGTAGATCTTTGTGAGTTCGAGCCCAGCCTGGTCTACAGAGTGAGTTCCACTCAGGACAGCCAGGATTATACAGAGAAACCCTGTCCCAAAAAAGAACACACACACACACACACACACACACACACACACACAAATGGAAAAATTAATGAGCCAGCATTAGGTTAATTTAAAACTCATTATGATCTCTGGTATTTTAAATAAATGAAGAACTTGGGCTGTTGGGCCTGGGGTAGTGGCCACACCTTTAATCCCTGAGCTGGAGAGGCAGAGGCATGTGGATCTCTGAGTTCAAGACCAGCCTGGGCTATAAGGAACCCCTGCTCCACACCACAGTAAAGGAAGGAGGTGGCTATTGGCACATTGTAGCCAGGTTAGTGAAGCTCACCCTGAGGCCTGGATACCAATTCTAAGGTCCCTCAATGTGGACTCTGGCTTTCCTCACAGGAAACACCAGACTGCTGCCAGTCTAGTTTTACTTTACTGTTTCTCACAGTCTCCAAGATTTGAGTCTTGAAACTGCTTACCTAATATTTCTAAGGCTGCAGCAGTTACTTCTCCTGTTTTCCACTACATTAGGAATTATCTTAGTATTTGTTTTGTTTGGATTTTTTTTTTTTGAGACAGAGTCTCTGTAGACCAAGCTGGCCTCCAGCTCGCATAGCTCCACCTGCTTCTGCCTCCAGAGTGCTGGGATTAAAAGGTGTGCCCCACCTTGCCCAGCTATCTTCATTCTTAAAGCACTATTAAAATTGAAAACAATCTCACTGATCACTTTGAACTAGCAAGACAATGAGTAGGTAATAAATTATTTATCTTTTGGAATTGAAAACCTATAAATAAACAACAGGTGGCTTTATATGTGTGCTATTAATTTTTGCAGTAAAAACTGTTACAGTTGCTAGCAGTTATAAAATTATGCCGTAAAGTAATCCAGTGTAGTGACTCAATGTACTCCTTATACTTCAATACTGAAGGTAGATCTCAAATGATGAATTTAAGATTCTTGGCTCTAGGGTATAGCTTTGATGGCAAAGCATATACTGGACATGTACCACAGTACTCAGTTCAATCCCCAGTGCAAAAGAAAAACAACAGAAAAGTAATTCTTTCCCTGTTGCACTAAAATGAGCTTTAAGGTAGGTGAGATGGCTCAGCCAGGCGCTGGAAAGAGAACCAAGTGAGTTCCGTAAGTGATCCTTCTCTCTCCGTACACATGCCTTGGCATGCTCATGCCCCCGCACAAAATGTTTATATGTGTGTGTGTGTGTGTGTGTGTATATAACCCTTTAGCTGAGCTTTGATATTGTTCAGGAGCTAAAAATGTAGGAAGAGGGTCTAAGATGACTTAGCAATAGGAGTGCCTGCTGTACAGTCAGAAGGACTTGGCTTTGGATCCTAGCACACGCATATAGCAAGCTGGGCACACACACACACACACACACACACACACACACACACACACTTTAAATTTCCTTCCTTTCAGGCAATGGTTCCTTTAATGGTCAGTCTCCATATTCCTTACTTCTAGACTCAGAAAGGAAGTAGTAACTTTCCTGCTTCTCTGCCAAGAGAATCCATATAAATGAAGCAATTTCTTTAACAAAAGCAGGGGCTTAATTAGGACTGCTGAATTTTCAGAGAACGTTGAGAGCATCCACTGATTATGTAAAGAAGGGTAGAGGGAGAGGGGAGAGAACAGCCATGGAGCCTCTGAGCATATGATTAACTGAGTAGCTAGGTTCAGTTCCATCAGCGTGGTAAAACCCAAGGTCCAGTTTCTTTCCCTTTAGTTTTCCTTTTCTTCTCTGTATTTTTGCCAGATAATCTGTTTTATTTAAGGGAAAAATATGGGAAAATTTCTCAAATTTAATTTACTTTGTATGTGGGTCAGTTTTGTCCTTGTAACATGTGAGTTCTGGCGACTGAACACAGTTGCCAGGCTTGGGGGAAGAACCTTTACCTGCTGAGTCATCTTGCTGGCTTGGAATTTTTTTTTTCTTTTACATTAAAAAAAAAAAGTTAATTTGTGTGTGTGTGTGTGTGTGTGTATGTGTGCGCGCGCGCCTGTAAAGACAGAGGACAACTTTGGGGAGTCAGTGTTCTCATTCCACCATGTTGACTCTGGCGATTGAACTCAGCTCATCATGTTTGGCAGCAATTGTCTTTATCCACTGAGCCATCTCACCAGCCTAACAGGAATGTCTTCAGGGCTCATTTTCCCCTTCTGTGTGTGTTGGGTAAAAATTTTGCTTTGTTTCTGTGTTCACCCTGGTCTTTTGCAATAGTTAATAAACTCCTATTACTTTACCCTGCTTACTAAGTATTTAAGTTAGAAGCTTGCAAAACAGGAAGCAGCCCGTGTGTGTGTGTGTGTGTGTGTGTGTGTGTGTGTGTGTGTGCATGCATGTGCATTCCTGCGTGCATGCGTGACAATGAGTCAATTCCAGGAGTATTTCAATGTGCTTGGAAGTGGCATGTAGCCTGTGAATCCACTTTGTATCTCAAATCCGAGATGCTATCTGCCTGTAGGCGAGCTGGTGATGACCCGGATAGTTGGATAATCTTGCTTGCGTGTAGCTGGTAGTGGATCATCTACCCCCTCCTTGCTCTCACTTCCTACTGTGGCTCCCTCCTCAGGCTGCCCCTGGGCCTTTGGATTTTCTGTTCTCTGTTTTTTTCCCTAGTGTCTATGCAGCTTGCTTCCTGGTTTTACTCAAGTCCCTATTTAGATATAACTATTGGAAAAGTGATTCCTAGTTTCTGTGGTTTTTCATTTTTTTGGCCTTTGTGACTTTGTGTCTCCAGGGCTAGTACTGAACCCGGGGTCTTTCACTTGTCAGGCAAACATTCTACCACTGAGCTAAATCTCCAACCCTAGAAAAGTCTTTCCTGGCATCCCATTTAAATAGCATTCTCAGCCAGCTGGCGGTGCACATGCTTTACCTGTGGCACTCAGGAAGCAGAGGCAGGTGGATCTCTGAGTCTGAGGCCAGCCTGGTCTAGAGAGTTCCAGGACAGCCAGCAGTAGTACATAGTGAGACCTTGTCTTGAAAAGCCAACCAACCAAAGCAGCATCCCCAGGGGATGGAAATGGCTTAGTAGTTATGAGCACTGGCTGCTCTTCCAGAGAACCCAGGTTCAATTCCCTGCACCTGCACCCACGTGCAGCTGAGAATAACCTGTAACTCCAGTTCCAAAGAATCATCACCCTCTTCTGGCATCCTCAGGCACTAGGCAGTCGGTGGTGCACATACATACACACACAGGCAAAACACTCATACCCATAAAGTAAAAAGGAAGGAGTAGTACTCTGGCCGTCAAGAGGTGGATGTGCATCAGCATGTAGAGACACAGCTGCCGAGCAAGCCTGGCAGTCTGAATTTGATCTCCAGCACCCACATGGTGGGAGGAGAAAACATATTTCTTTCTTTTTTTTTTTTTTTTTTTTTTTTTTTTTTTGGTTTTTCGAGACAGGGTTTCTCTATATAGCCCCGGCTGTCCTGGAACTCACTTTGTAGACCAGGCTGGCCTCGAACTCAGAAATCCGCCTGCCTCTGCCTCCCGAGTGCTGGGATTAAAGGTGTGCGCCACCACGCCTGGCTTGAAAACATATTTCTGCAAGTTGTCCTTTGACATGCTGTGGCACACGTGTCCACATACAACCCATAAGCGTGTACACACACGCCCACACCCTAATGAAATAGCATTCCCTTACTCAGCTGTTGCTGCCTGTCCACCCCAGCCCATGTGATATGTGTGCAATATCGATGCTCTGCCTCAGCCTCCCGTGCTAGTCACAGGTGAGCACCATGCCCAGCAGCTAATTCTTTTCAGCACTAATTGAACACATACATATCATTTGGATCTGCCCATAGTGTCTTCAAATATGAGAACAGATTTTATTCACTACTGTGTCTACCACATAGGACAACACTTAGTATGTAGCAGGCACTAAATTTTTAAATAAATTGCCACCAATAACAATATTTCAATAACATGCTTCTTCTAATTTTCCTTCTCTCTGGGAGTTGCTTGGACCTCGTGACAAATGAACAAAAGTGCTAATGCTCAGATCCTCTCCCTCTCTCTAGGTTTCAGTGTGGCCCAGAAGCCCTTTGGAGCCACGTACGTGTGGAGCAGCATTATAAACACCCTTCAAACCCAGGTGGAAGTGAAGAAGAGAAGGCACCACTTAAAACGGCACAACGACTGCTTTGTCGGCTCGGAAGCCGTGGATGTCATTTACTCCCACTTAACTCAGAATAAATTCTTCGGTGATGTCGATATTCCCCGGGCCAAAGTGGTGCGAGTGTGTCAAGCACTTATGGACTACAAAGTATTTGAAGCCGTTCAAACCAGAGTCTTTGGAAAAGACAAGAAGCCTACATTTGAAGATAGCAGTTGCAGCCTTTATAGATTCACAACAATACCTAATCAGGATAATCAATTAGGCCATGAGAACAAAGTGCATTCTCCTTCCAGGTGAGTCCTGGCATTAGGTGGTCATGGGCATAGTAGCAGAATTTTTATACTTTTTAAAAAAAAGACTGTAAGTGATAATTTTTGCTAAAGTCTAAATCCTGGTAAATTTAATAAAATATACTAACATGTTGATAAAGTACCAGGTATATCCTAGACTTCATTTGTTCATACTATTTTGCAAAAACAGTCAACAAACTTTGCCTCAAGTTGGAGTAACTGTATAAACTGTCTGGAAATTCCTGTCAAGGAGGGATGAGAGCAGAAGACGGAAGGGCAGGCAGAGAGATGCCAGCTCTAGAGTCTCACTGGAATCTAGAACGTGGTGGCTCTGGAGTGTGAAAGGTGAAGGACTGACAGCACCCAGGGCTTCGTGTGACCTGTCCCAGGGTTCTGGTGACTGTGCTTTGCGAGGTTTTTGTTTGTTTTTAATTTTGAGACAAGTTCTTCCCTGTGTGGCTCAGGCATTCCTGAATTTCTCAGCTCAATCCATTCTTCTACCCCAGCCTCCAGAGAAGCTGGGACATAGGTGTGTGCCACTGTTCTGGAATGGTAGAGAACTTGGGACTTGGTCATATAGGTGTTAGGAAGGCCACAAAGACATTGAGGACAGGATGGGCCTGTATTTTCGGAAGGCCATTTGGGCTGGAGATGGTGCTCCGTCGTCAGTGAGAACTAGGGAAGCAATGGTGCAGGCTAGGTAAGGGAGGCTGTACTAACCATGGAGGAGAAAGTGGGAGCCTCATGGACAGAATGTGGGGACCGCTGATGGAAGTGAACGCACGTGAGGAGTGCATGGTGAGTTTATGAAGTAAGACGGTCTTCCCCTCATTGTTCCAGCTAAACCTCAGAGAAGACAATGAATCCCTCAGACTTGACCTTGTTGTCAGGGTCTTAGGGTATTGAATTTAAATATTTTTAAATCTCTCAATAAAATGTACCTCTCTAGACACAAGCAAAGGAAATAAGAGAATAGTGTAGATCCTGCTCCGCACTCCTCAAACGCATCTTCATGCTTTGCCTGAAATCCTTGAGACCAAAAGTTTGCAACTGGAGGGTTTTGTTTTGTTTTGTTTTTCCTGAGACAGGGTTTCTCTGTATAGCCCTGGCTGTCCTGGAACTCACTCTGTAGACCAGGCTGGCCTTGAACTCAGAAATCTGCCTGCCTCTGCCTCCTCAGTGCTGGGATTAAAGGCGTGCACCACCACCGCCTGGCGCAACAGAAGTTTTAAAAAGAACATTTTATAAATACTGTACAGTGCAGTTGGGATCTTCAACAGTATTGGATAGTGTGGCATATTCATATTTCTGTGGTAAACAAAGGACTATTCATACCAACTAGGATTTTTTAAAAAGTGACAATTTCAGGATTTTTTGTTTTATTTTTTGTTTTTGGTGTTTTGAGACAGGGTTTTACTGTAGAGCCCAAACTGACCCATAACTTGCTGTAAATAACAAACCAGGCTCACAGTAAATTCAGAGGTCTCTTACCTCTGCCTCTTGAGGGGCTAAAATGAGACATTTTACCACCAGGCCTCGCTCAGTTTTATTATGTTTGAGAATTGGTGATACAGTTTTAGTCATTACATCTAAATAAAGGGTCATAGGAGATTCTGTTTAGAATATTTGTATTTTAGAGCAGGGTGTAGTGGTATCTACCTATAGTCCCAGGATCTGGGATGAAGAGCCCAGAGGATCAGGAGTTTAGGCCAGCTTCAGCCACATAGTGAGTCTGAGATGAACTTGCGAATGCATGAGATCCTGACTCAAAAGAGCAAGTAGAGAGAATACATTTGAGTTGCATAAGAGACTCCTGAAAGGTATTTTATCCCACTCAGACTTTTCATCTGTTATGTTTTGGTTTTGAAACATAAGCTCAGTAGCCACTGCAGCTCTAACACTCATCACTGTGGACATACCGTTAGGTATTCAGATGCATCGTTTATGTCATCCGATATCAAGTCGGACAGTTTGGAGGACCTGTGGGAGAACCTGAGTCTAAAGCCTGCCAGCTCCCCTCACATACATACCTCTACCAGGCTGTCTCCTCAAGGTAAGCTAGTGATGCCCAGGGAGAAGTGGAAGGCCCAGTACACATTTCTTCCCCACTTCTATTTGAATTTTCATATTCAGGCATAGAAAGCGTGTGTTGTGTGTTAAGGCTGCTTATGTTGAGCTTCAACAGAAGTCTATTATCCTGAACAACACGTCAGTGTTACAACTCTTGAACACTGACTTTTGTCCATCTGCTGGCAGGGCTTCAAGTCTGAAATGTTTTGCATGCAGATTCTTCCTTAATGTATGCTCTAAGATGTCTCTTTTCGTAAGATTTTATTAGGTTACACGAACAGCTGAGAATCATATTTAAAGTCTTAACAGAATTCTTATGTTCCTCCTTGTGGCCCCGGAATGCAGCCTGATGATCTTGATTTCTGCTCTCCCTCCCCCATCCTGGTTGTGTGGAAAGCCTGAGTGGGATACTCCGCAGCCAATAGTTTCAAATGAGTTTTGAGATTGAATGAGCCATTCTTTCTTCTGGAGTCCTCATTAACATGTTACACGACTTGATCCCTTATCTCTGGCATGTTGCTTTATATGGAACAAAGAATGACAAGAATTCCTCTTGTCCAGAGCCTGTTCTCCTACACTTTAAACAAATCTTGGATTGTCTTGTAAGAAAGCACTCCATGAGTAAGAGTGGCCTAGTATACCCCCTTTCTGCCACAGATTTAATAGTTAGACCTACCTAGACAGATGTTGCAGTGAGCATGGGATAACTGTTCATTGATACTTCCCACTTTGTCCTTCTCCTGTGTAGTTATCAATGAAGTGTGGCAAGAGGAGACGATTGGACGGCTGCTACAACTTATTGACCTTCCATTTCTTGACTCCTTACTCAAACAGCAAGAGGTTGTACCTAAAGCCCCTCAGTCTAAGAGTCAGCCTGACATGGTCACCACCAGTAACTATCTGGATCGAGGAATTCTCAGGGCCTATGGTGACTCTCAGTAAGTGCAAATATAATTATTTCGATATGTTTGTGAGTTAAAGACCTTGCCCAGTGCACACAAAGCTCTGGGTTCAAGCCTCAGCATTGGTTAAATTAGGTGTGTGGCACACACCTTTATCCCAGAGCTTAGAAGGCAGAGGCAGAGACTCAGCACTTTAAGGTTCCCTTCAGCTACATACATAGCTAGCTTGAGACCAGATTGGGCGACAAAAGACCCTGTACATACTCATAATGTTGACACTTGGGAGGCAGAGGCAGGCAGATCTCTTGAGTTTGAAGCCAGCCAAGATCTCATACACACTTAGAATATGTCTCAAAAAGGGAAAAAACAAGCAAACAAAAAACCCAGAAACAAAAACCCAAAAAACAAAAATGGCATGTGAAGATACAAGCATGCCTGCATCTCCTAAGATTCCCCACAGACTTAAAATAAACAGATTTGACAAACTTTTAGAGTCTTGACTGAGTACATTTCTTTCTTTTAGAATACTTGTTAAATGAGTGATCTTCTAATTCACTTGTTATCCTAAAGCACTGTAACGTAAACTTTTCACCTCCAGCTGTCATTATGAATGTAAATTTTTTGTTGTTGTTGTTTTGTTGAGACAAGGCTGTTTGTAGCCCTGGCTATATAGAGAGACCCTGTCTCAAAAAAAAAAATTAAATTGTCTTTAAAGTTTAAAGCCTTATGTGAAAGTTTCTTTAAAGCCTTACATAAAACTTAACGTACTAGCTGTTAAGTTCTGCTTCTGCAATAGGAAGCTTATTCTACTGTTTATATTTCTACAATATAATGTAATATTTTATAGTTACCTTAATATTCAGAATTTGTGTTTAAAAATGACCTTAAAGATTCATAGCTTCATCTTTTTATAAACCCAAGCTATGACAGTAAAGAATGTGTAACAAATGTAAAGATATCTAGCTTTATTTATTTTTTTTTGTAAACCCTAAATAAAGTCTATGGCAGTAGAGGACAAATAACAAATTTATTGAGATACAGTGTTTTATGAATGGGTATATAGCTAGTTGGTAGAGTGTTTACCTTTCATTTATGAAGCCCTGGGTTTATTCTCCAACAGCTCCTAATATGGTCGTCAGTGCTTATATCAAAACACTCAGGAGGATCAGAAGTTCACAGTCATTCTTACCTATATTGTGACTTGAAGACCAGGCTGGGCTACAAGAGACCAAGGAACATTTTACCTCTTGATTTGATTATTTTGAAATGTTATCTTGTCTCTAAAAACAAAATGAAATGAGAAATGTTACCTTTTGTCGTACTCTATTCTGTCCTAGCTAAAGCTAGAGGTAATAGACCATACCCATGACTCTGAACTTAGCAACATTATATGGTAGAATTACAGCTTAAGAGTCAGGTTTGAAACCAGATGTGGGTGATATCACACATTCATTATCCTAGCACTAGGGAGAATTTGAGATCAAATTTTAATTTTGGTGACCTTCTCATCCTTAATGTAATAAAATGATATATTTACACAAAAAGAAAATGCAATGTAGTTAATTTCTTTAACCTGTCATACACAACTTAGATATATGGTAAGTGATTCTACTGTCTTTAAGTGTGGAAATTTTGGGAGCTGGAGAGATGGCTCAGAGGTTAAGAGTACTGACTGTTCTTCCGGAGGTCCTGAGTTCAAATCCCAGCAACCACATGGTGGCTCACAACCATCTATAATGAGATTAGATGCCCTCTTCTGGTGTATCTGAAGACAGTGACAGTGTACTTGTATAAATTATACATATAAAATAAATAAACCCTTTTAAAAAGTGTGGAAAATTTTATCCTAGTAGCAAATGTGAAATTAGATACTATGTGTCTATTTGTTCTCCTTGTGTTTTAAGATAACCCTCTTGGGGGCTAGAGAGATGGCTCAGTGGTTAAGAGCCCGGACTGTTCTTCCGAAGGTCCTGAGTTCAAATCCCAGAAACCACATGGTGGCTCACAACCATCTGTAATGGGATCTGATGCCCTCTCTGGTCTGTCTGAAGAGAGGAATGGTATATATATATATATATATATATATATATATATATATATATATATATGAATGAATGAGATAACCTTCTTTTTCCTCCCTTGCTCTAGGGAAGATGAATGGATCTCTGCAGCCATTGACTGCTTGGAATATCTTCCAGACAAGATGGTTGTGGATATAAGCAGGAACTTTCCTGAGCAACCAGACAGAACAGACTTAGTGAAGGAACTTCTGTTTGATGCTATTGGCAAATATTATAGTACTAGGGAGCCTCTGTTAAACCACCTGTATGATGTTCATAATGGGATAGCAGAACTCCTGGGTAAGTTAGCCCCTACTAGACACCAGAGTTCATCTTATAGAAAAAAATTACTTGTGCAGCTGGTCTTTGCTACTTTATGAGTTCTTTTTTCCCACCCTTTATTACCCCACCCATTTTCAGCCCCTGACAGTAAATCTAATTTCATTCCTTTTGTTTCTTTTGACCACCACTACTAACAAAACACAAACAACCTCCCTAAATGGCCAACAACTACCCATACCCTCTTTAGGGGTCCTAGCATCTGTAAAGTTCTCAAAATTCCAAATGTCACACAATCACAGAAACTATCTGCAGCTGGCAAAATCATACTCTGCTAAAGCACGAGGCAAATCATAGTCAGCTGTATAAAGAATATATATATTTTTTTCAACGCATTTAGGGTTCACTATGAATGAGACCTTAGTAACTCCAAAGCTAGGGAGGAACTCTGGCTGCTTCAGAACACTGCTGTCACTCGCGGCAAGCTTAGGCAGGCGTGGCAGTTCTCTGCTTTAGGAGAGTTACCAGCATGACCCTGTACCCCCTTCCAAAGGACACCACTCTGTTCTTTCTGACCTACACGGGCACACTGTTTTCCATGGATTTTGAAAACAAGTTGGAAGTTTCCGAGAATCCCTGCTGTTTTTCTCAGGCACAGTTATCAGCATTCTATACATAGCACATGCTCAAAGTCTGTTTGAGAAGCAGAGTGGGAATTTATGAAGCCAAGATTTACATCCTAAGACAGTATATGACGAGGACCTGTTGTATCAATTGTTGATCTGAGAACAGGTTGTCTTTATGGTGTTGGTCATCCGTTTTATTTTTATTTATTTAAATTGCTCTTATCTCAGTGTGTACGCACGTACATGTATGCACATACATGTATGCATGCATGCCGTGGCACATGTATGGAGGTTGATTTGCTCCTGTTTTCATTCCCAAGTTTTTGTTTTTGCTTTTGGAAACAACTTTGAGGAAGTGTACTATGTAACATAAAGTGTAACGAGTTTTGTTCATTTTAATTTGGTAAATTAAGTAGTTGTTTTCTTTTGGCTAAAGTAAATGGGAAGACGGAAATGGCGTTAGAAGCCACGCAGCTGTTTCTGAAGCTTCAGGACTCCCAGAACAGGGAGGAATTTAGACGATTGCTTTACTTCATGGCTGTTGCAGCAGATCCTTCGGAATTTAAATTACAGGAAGAAGTAAGTCTGTCTAAATGTTAACTGTATTCAGTGCATTTGCATCCATTGTGCTACAGTGGATGGCAGATTCATATGTGATATCCCCTTAGTACTAAACTTAGCCCTTCAAATATGTGACATGGGGTGTGTGTTTATTCTTACAGAGTGACAATCGGATGGTAGTGAAAAGGGTATTCTCAAAAGCTATTGTCAACAATAAAAATGTATCCAAAGGCAAAACGGATCTTCTTGTGCTCTTTTTAATGGATCACCAAAAAGATGTTTTCAAGGTAAGACTCTGAAAGTAATTAATTGTGATTATTTGTAACAGATTAAAATGCACTTGAATAATGTCCTGTGTACCTTCTTCCTAGATTCCTGGAGCTCTACATAAAATTGTTAGTGTTAAGCTTCTGGCCATACAAAAAGGAAGAGATCCTAATAAAGACACAGGTAATTTAAGAACGTTATCTGCGCCAGGCAGTGGTGGTGCACGCCTTTAATCCCAGCACTTGGGAGGCAGAGGAAGGTGGATTTCTGAGTTTGAGGCCAGCCTGGTCTACAGAGTGAGTTCCAGGATAGCCAGAGCTATACAGAGAAACCCTGTCTCCAAAAACCAAAAAAAAAAAAAAAAGAATGTTATCCGCATGGGTTGTTTGTTTGTTTGTTTCTTTGTTTGTTTTTAAAGGCAAGATCTCATTGTAGCCCAGGCTGATCATGGCTATGTAGCCAAAGATGACCTTGAAGTCCTGCTCCTTCTGCCTCTAACTTCCAAATGCCAGGATCACAGATGTTTGAGACCAGAGTGCTGATTTGAAATTATTTGCTAAATAATGATGAGTTTCAACTAAATGATTTGAAACATTCCCCTTAATTTTCTAGGCTTAGCAGAGTACTTCCTGGGTTACAACAACTTTCAGGTTATTTTTTTCTTGTCTGTTTTAAAACCTTTAAAACTCACATTTCTTTCTTCCCTCTTCCCTCTCCCCTCTCCCCTTTCTCCCCCTCTCTCCTCTCCCCTCTCTCTCTTCTCTCTCCTCTCTCCCCTCTCCTCTCTCTTCTCTTCTCTCTCCTCTCCTCTTCCCTCTCCTCTCTCCTCTTTCTCTCCTCTCTTCTCTCTCTCTCTCTCTCTCTCTCCTCTCTTCTCTTCTCTCTCTCTCTCTCTCTCTCTCTCTCTCTCTCTCTCTCTCTCTCTGTGTGTGTGTGTGTGTGTGTACGTCAGAGGACAACTTTCATGAGTTGATTCTGTGCTTCCACCATCAGGGTTACGAGGATTGAACTCAGGACATCAGGTTTAGCAGCAAGTGCCTTTCCTATGAGCCATCTCATAGGCTGGGTTAAAACTGCTTGATCAAGGTTATCTTTATTCTCTCTGATGCATTTTATAGAATGTCAAAGGAAAATAAAAAGGAAACTACTGCATTGTTTTTCTAGCTAAATGTGAAGAATAGAGTCATTAACTGGAAGTTTCTGCTTTTAAATCTTAAGGCTATATTTATTGCCAGAGAATTGATGAAAGTGAGTATTCTAGCAGTACAAAGAAGAAAACCAAAGATCAACTGTTGAGCTTACTAAAGACTATTGATGAGGATTCAAAACTCTCTGCCAAAGAAAAGAAGAAACTGCTAGGCCAATTCCATAAGAATCATCCAGACATCTTCACTGAGTATTTTGGAGACTGAGTTTCTAATGTCTATGTGTATGTGTACTTGTATTTTAAGGGCAAATTATGTAACCTAAAGAAATTTTAAGCTTGGATGTCTAAATATGAAGTTGTACTTTTTTTGAAGTTGTATTTAATAAAAATTTTTATATGTGTGTCAAAAAAAACTATTACTCAGAATGGTGTGTTGCTGTAACATCTGACCTGTTAGGTGAGTTGATTTATAATTATGTTCAATTTATATTAAAAAAATCATAGGGGTTTTGAGAATATAGCAGTAATGTAGTTATATAAGAAAATACTGGGGGCTGGAGAGATGGCTCAGCGGTTAAGAGCACTGACTGCTCTTTCAGAGGTCCTGAGTTCAAATCCCAGCAACCACATGGTAGCTCACAACCATCTCTAATGGGGATCCGATGCCCTCTCTGGTGTGTCTGAAGACAGCAACGGTGTACCCACATACATGAAATAAATAAATCTTGTTTTTGTTTTTGTTTTTTGAGATAGGGTTTCTCTGTGTAGCCCTAGCTGTCCTGGAACTCACTTTGTAGACTAGGCTGGCCTCAAACTCAGAAATCCACCTGCCTCTGCCTCCCAAGTGCTGGGATTAAAGGCGTGTTCCACCACGTCCGGTTGAAATAAATAAATCCTAAAAAAAAAAAAAAAAAAGAAGAGCCTCCTCAGATGGAAGCTCTATAGAAGAAGAAGGAGAAGACGGAAGACAGAAGACAAAGACAAAATAAAGTAATACTATACTGGGGCTGGAGTGATGGGCTAGCAGTTAAAGGTACTTGTTGCTCTGGTAGAAGACCTAGGTGTTTAGGTCCCAGCACCTATACAGTGGCTCACAACTATGTGTAACTCCAGTCTCAGATCCAACACTCACATTTCTTCTCTGACCAATGTGGGTAATGTACACACATGGGAGATATATATATATATATATATATATATATAT